>JANHZU010009707.1:0-21993 GCA_032468055.1 Acrochordus granulatus | reverse complement strand
GAGCGGCGGCGATGTTCTGCCCCGGCGGGCGGCGGCTGCCCTGAAGCGGCGGCGAGAGGAGAGTCGGGGCGCGAGTGAGCGGTGAGTCTCGGCGGGGAAGCGCGGCGCGGCGCGGCGCCGGACCGGTCGGGAGCTCCGCTCCTCGCTCCGGACCGGTGCTGGCGCGCTGGAGGGTCGAGGGGCAGGCGCGCAGGAGGCCTTTCCACACGAGCCGCGGGTGCCCCCGAGTCCGCTCTCGTCGGGGCGTTGGGAGAGGCAAGGCTGCGCCCGCCGCCTGGCAAGCCCCGCTCCTTCCGCCTCCGTCCGAAGGGCTCCGGGTGGACCCGCCCTGGGGTTGCCGCGCCGCTCGCTTCCGGGGCTTGGCGGAGCTTTCAGTTTCTTGCCTTCCGCGCTCGGAGCCGACGGCGAAGCGCTGGAGCGGCTGGATGCGCCCCGCCGGGGGCCGAGCGTGCTCGACGGGCCCGGGGCTTGCGCGAATCGAGCCGGCGGGGTTCCTTCAGTACCTGCTGCTCCGGCGCAACCACGGGGCGGCGGGTTCTTTTGGCGCAGCCTAGAAATGGCAGGGGAACCTCTGAAAGAACCGCAGTCCGGAAAAGAGGAAGAGCGTGCCTCTAGGCAAGCGCAGAGTGCAAACAGAATGACATGCAAATGCCGAACTGAGTCACAGCCTGCCCGGTTTACGTCGCGTTATTTTTTTGCGGAGGGGCAAGGCACTTTCCTAAAAACTACACCACCACCCAGCCGTTTCTGTACTTTTCCCTGTACTTTTCAACTAACCTTTCAGTGAAATCTGGGTTCTCTTTGATGGTTGGTTGGCCAAGAGTTGCCTTTTCCTTCTGAGCCCCTGAGGGTGAGCCCCAAAGACACTCACCCATCAGTCAATCAATCAATCCATACAAGCCAGTGATTATTCAAATGCTTAGATAACTTAGGTTTCATGCGGAGGTGCTGAATCTGATCTCCACGTCTGTTTTTTAGTCAATAGCACTGGCTTTTATCAAGTGACTTTGTACTGTGAGTGAGCTAAAGCAAGAGGAAAATGTCTTGGCTCCATTAAGAAAGAAATGATACCTTCTCTTCCTGAATCTAAAAGGAAATGGGCTGGGGAGGACATATTCACACAGTACAGCACAAAATTATGTTTTATCATCCTTTTGGTAATGATAAAACTTTTATAATTAGTAGTAGTATTCATATTTAAGGTTAGTTAATGTTTCTTGTAGGGCAACAACAGGCTGAATAATCCGTCTCAACGCACTGCTTAGCATGATGACATAGTCCAACCATTATAACTGAGATTACATAATTATAGTAAACTAAACTCCAGAATTTCCATTTAATAAAAAAACAAAGATTAACCATACTGCAGGGTATGGATCAGGCCTAAAATGTAGGCTTACCATATCAAGGCTGAAAAAATCTTGACCACTAGAAGAGAACAGCAACAAAATAATAATAATTAAAAATAATGCTTAAGGTGGTTTTCTATCTCATGGTTTTCCAGATGTTTACTGTCCTACTATCCCTTGTTCAACAAATCATTGTTCAGAGCAATCTGGCGTGTTCTCTACCAACTCTGCCAAAGAATTCAGGCATGGCTATAGCAGATCAGAATTAATACTTGCTGTGAGTTGCCTTTAAATGAGAAGAGAAAGTGCCATGAAGACAAAGAAGGTTGCTCGTGTAAATTTCTCTTTTGCTAGGGCTAAGTGGGAAATGGCCTTTGGTTTTTCTCAACAAAAGTTTTGATGCTTTGCTTTTTTTCCCCCCAGCCATCAACTCATTACCCACATTGCAGATAGTGTGAATTTTTAAGCGAAATGGTTTTTCTTAAGGCAGGGTTGTGCTACCAGAATTCTCTGCATAAATCCATAGAGAAGTATTTCTCAGTCTTAGCAGCTTCAAGATGTGTGGACTTAATGGCTGACTGGGGAATTCTGGGAGTTGAAGTCCACACATGTTAAAGTTGCCAAGATTGAGAAACACTGCTAGGCAATGCAGCTCTGTCAAATCTCTGGAGGGAAGTCAGAGGTTGGGGGAATCAGGACAAGCTATGGGGACAGCCAGTATCTTACTCAAATATTTTTCTGTGGTCTCAAAGATGGGTGGAGAATTCTGTGGTGGGGAGACACTCTGACTCCTGAATCATAAATAGAAATGACCTGTGACTTGCAAGGATGCCTTGAAGCTCCTATGAGATCCTTCTGCAATGGGTGAACAAAGCAAGGGATTGAGGAATTCCTCAATAGGCAAAACAGGGTGAAACTACCAGAGAAGAACTGGATGCAATTTCCTCACTAAGCTTGATCAGAAATTTGTATTGGTGCTGCACCTTTTCCTCTGTTTCTTGTATGGGGAGGATGGGCAGGAATGAAAAACCTGGAACTGAAATTGGCTGCTAGAAAAGAGAGGGAAGGAAAGAGTCAAATGAGAACATCATATTTGGAAACAGGAGCAGGAAATGGTTCTTACTGCATCCCAGATTTGATAGATTTGTGCAACATGACAAATCACACATTAGGCAACTACATTCAACTCTCAGGGGCTATGTGAGTAAACAGAGTAAGCAGGCTGTGTAAATGCCATCAAAGTTGTGTTTTTTGTTTTTATTTTTTTCATGGCTGGTGTTGTTGGCAATTTCTTTTGCACTTACTAGATCTGACCTTGGTTGCTGATCGTTGTGTCTTCTTGACAATGTGTAACTTTGGGATGTGGTAAACTACAGTATTTTTGTCACTGGCAGATATTCTGAGTAATTCTAAATCAGAGTTTCTCAAGCTTGGCAACTTTAGGATGGGTGGACTTCATTTCCCAGAATTCTGGCTAGGGAATTCTGGGAATTGAAGTCTATCCATCTTAAAGTTGTTAAAAGTGAGAAATACACCACTAAATGCATCATACTCTTCTTAGGATGCCCAAACTGTTTTCCTTCAGAGATGTCATCATCTTGAGCATTTCCTCTTCTGACTGGGGATTCCTGAAGTTAAATAAAAAAGGAGCAGAATAATTCCAAATACCAAGTAAGCATTTGAATTGTGTTTAATTAAATCTAATTTAATTGCAATTAGATGTAGTTACATCAGTTTGACTTTTGACCAGGTTTTTTCACTTTCTGGAGGGAGCAGAACCTCTCAAATGTCACTCAAAATCAGATTGGAGTTTGCTATTGGTTTTTTTTTGGGTGAGGTGAGGGAAGATTTCATTTTTAGGTCTTATTGAGAGAAATAAAATGGCCTATGTGGATGAGCTTTGTGTGCTGTGCGATCCAGCCATTAGTATTAGAAACTGTGTATGCTTAGTATTTTATAGGTGGGCAAGAGTAGCATAAATGCTCATGCTGAAAAGACTTGGTTTGGTTTTCCCATCAATATAGGTAGTCCTCGACTTATGACCACAATGGAGCCTGGAATTTCAGATGTAAATTGTTGTGGTTGTAAGTCGAGGAACCACGTGACCAAATTTTATTTTATGACCATTTTTATAACAATCATAAAGCAAGTCACCACAGTTGTCAAGTGAATCCAGCACATCCAGTGGGCGTTTTCGGCCAGTAAACAGCAAAAAACATTGCAAATTTCAGTCACATGATCAAAGAAAGCTGTAACTGGTAATAAATATGAGCTGGTGCAGGAGACTACGAAGACAAGTTGAAAGTAGCTTTTTTAAATCCATCATAAGTTTGAACAGTTGTTAAATGACCGAGTGGTTAAATCAAAGACTGTCTGTATTACCGGAAGGAAATGAATGCCACATTGTACCGCACCTTGGAATCAGACCAGTGTATCCTAACTGATCCCGAGAGATCTTGTGCAAGGCAGAAGTCTTTTTTAAGACGCTGAAAGTTTTCAACTTTAATATTTTCCTACTATTACTACCACTTCTTAACGTTACATCCTATATCATCAATTTTTATTTAATACTCTGTGTGTGTGTGTAACATATTACTGACATCAGTGGTGACCTTTGGATGGGAACCCCTGGAATATTGCAGTCACCCTTGTTGGTAATATTTAAGTAATTAGTTTTGCTACCTTGGGTGAAAAATATGGGTCCATCCAATCATTCTAATACTGAATTATATATTGGGGAGCCCAGAGCAATTCCCTCAACATCTCCTCTTTAAAAAAAGCTCCGTTTGAAGACTTAGAGATCTACACTTTTTCTGTCAGGTTGGTGCTTATGAATCAACTGTCCTGTCTTATAAGCTTTTCAAATTCAGACTCAGATACTTTATTCGCCAAGCATGATTAGACACGCAAAGAATTTGACTTTGGTACATCAGCTCCCAGCAGTAAACAAAATGATAACATGAACAAATAAAATTATGTATTCAGCAGTAAAATGTGCATCCAAAATGTGCAGCCAGTAGAAAGGAAATACTGTATAAGAAAGTGTAGAATTGGAACCACAATCTATTGACAAGTTTGTACACACGGAAGTCACATAGCATGAGTTAAGTATTCAGCTGAATGATGGCATGTGCCTGCTTGTTTTGATATGCAATACCCTACAGTGCCATCCTGAGTGAAGAAGTTCAAACAAATTGTGTCCAGGATGAGAGGAGTGTGCAGATATCTCCTCCTCCACCCTTTTCTCGACTCTCTCAGCATACAGGTGCTCCATGGAGAGCAGGCTGCACCAAACCACTTTTGATGTACAAAGGTCTGACTCAGTGACTCCTCTCTAGAACCGTATCAGCAGCTCTTGAAGCAGGTTGAGAAAGCTCTATTGTGCCTTCTTAGAAACAGAAAGCTCTATTGTGCCTCCTTGATTCTATGCTAACGTTGGTCCTCCATTTCAAGTCTTGGGAGATTACAGAGCCCAGAAACTTGAAGGACTGAACTGCTGATACCATGTTGCTGAGTATGGAGGGAGGAGATGAAACAGGAGGACTCTTCCTAAAATCCACGGTCAGCTCCGAGGTGCTTCGACTGCACCGCAGGGCCAGCTGCTCAACCTCCCATCTGAGCGCAGACTCATCCCCATCTCGAATGAGTCCAATGACTGTTGTGTCATCCGCAAACCTCGGAAATTTGGCAGAGGGGTCCCCAGAGGTGCAGCCATTGGTGTGGGGGGAAAGAGCGCCAGTACCCGAGAACTGGGCGTGATTTTCCCTGGCCTCACCTGCTGCTTCCTGTCTGTCGGGAAGCTGGTCATCACAGGCACTCACAGGTGTGGGCAGGCACGGTGAGCTGGGTCAGCTTGGAGTGAAGAATGGCTGGGATGATGGTGTTAAACGCTGAGCTGAAGTCCACAAAGGACCCGGGCATCGGTCCTTGGGCGGTCAAGATGCTGCAGGATGCAGTGCAGAGTCATATCGACAGCATCATCTGCTGGCCTGTCTGCCCGACAGGCAAACTGCGGAGGGCCCAACAGCAGATCCACGGTGACTCCCGGATGGGCCAGGGTGGGCCAGCCTCTCAAAAGCCTTCATGGCTACAGACGTCAGAGCGACAGGTCCGTAGTCGTCCAGCCCGCTGATGGAGGCTCTCTTAGGAACTGAGATGCTGGTGGAGCACTGAAGCAAGAAGGGACGCTGCGCAGCTCCAGTGGTCTTTTGAAAATCTCCGTGAAGAGGCTTTCAGGCAGGAAGGGGTCGCGCCGTCTGGGCCGGGCGCTTTCCTGATTTTCTGTTTCCGAAGGAGACTTCGGACATCTTTTTCCAAAGTCACCACGGGTGGGAGCCCAGGAGGAGGCGAGGGCGCAGGAGGAAACTTCTGCTGCTCACGTGACTGAGGCGGGCTGAGTAGCGGTGGCCGTTTCTCAGACCTGCATCGGACACCCTCAGCTCGTCCGCTCGCTGACGGCTTGCCTCAGGGGGCGATGGACTCCGGCAGCCGGTGGCGTTCGGCAGGCTTCTCCACACAGAAGCAGGACCGCGAGCTGCAGGGTGACAGCTCGGCTTCTTTTCGCTGCCTGATCTCCTCCGTCGGCGCCTTTCTGGCCTGGCTGTATTTCATATGCTTCCCTCCTTAACAGAGACTGAGTTAAACGCATGTTTGCCGCCTCTTTTTCTGACACGTCTTAAGTGTGGCCCTGCAAGGAGAAATCCAGCAGCCGAAGCTCTTCCTCATCTCTGCCTGCCTGCAGAAATCTGGCAGTTGTGCCTCCTCTGTCTTGACACCGGGTTAGCCGTTCGCTCTCAGGGCCGCAGACTTAATCGCAGGTTGGGACGTTGCAACCAGCCGAGGCTGCTGTAGATGCGCTTACATGCTCGGACGGTGAAATGCTTCGACATGTTATAGAGGAGATGAGATGGAAGTCCTGGGCAGTTAAGTTTTTCTCCCCTGGCCCAGGCTTTCTGCACCATATTATTAAATTAAAATAGGATTTATTTTGGGAAAGAGATGCTGCATTCTTTATTTGAACGCTTATTGTCCACCGCAGGGAAGAGAAATAGATGCGCATCTATGTATTTCATTCATTAACGCCCGATGGAGCGCCTGGGACTCCTAAAGACGTGCTTTATCGTGCAAGCAATAAATGTTGTCATGAGCTGCGTGCAAGCGATATCAGCACTGGGGTTTTGAGCATCGCTGATCAAATCTGCTTCATCTACCAAGAGGTCTACCTTCACAACAAAGGATTACAAGAACGCCGTGTGGAAATGACATTTTTGGAGAAATGAAAGGTCACCCAACAGCTAAAAAGGACTGGTGCCTTTGGGCTGGACTAGACTCCGCCTCCCATAATCCCCAGTCTTTGCCAAGTTTTGCGAACCTGGCTGGCAATTTTGGGCATTGCAGGAGAAGAATGTTGGGTTGGCAGTCCCAGGCCTAAGGAAAGGAATGGAATATGTTCTTTCATAATTTAAAAAATATAAAATGTTTTTATAAATAATTTTAAAAAAATAAAATTTTAATTCATGATTAAAAAAAATACAGTAATTATGTCTTGAGGCAGGAAGGTTAAGGGGACCTGGAATGGGGGAAGCCTGAATTCAAGACCACATTCACTCAATAATGCATTAGGGGACTTTGGACCATTCCTCCTTTCTTGGCCAGTGTATATTCCAGAATTGTTATTCTGAGATAAAATGCCCTTTTCAGAGCAGGAGTTAAGACTACTTGATCGCTCAGTTATCTTCTACCCTATAAGTGCACTGAGTAAAGAATTAGGCTGAATGGCTGTGTCTGGCTCATTTCCACCATTGCTCTTGGATAGGGTTACATGTCCCCTTTGAAACTGGTGTGTGACTTGGGGCTCCTCCTGGACTCACAACTCCTGCTCGATGAGCAGGTATCAGCTCTGGCCAGGAGGGCCTTTGCACAGGTTCACCTTGTGCACCACTTGCACCCATCCTTTCACTGAGAGGCCCCTCAGAGGGTCACTCACACCCTGGTTGCTTTGTGATTAGACTGCTGAAGTGTGTTTTGCCTGGATCTGCCCTTGAAGATTATCCAGAAAATACAGCAGGTCCAAAATGCAGCAGTCCGAAGCTCTTCTCCTGATACCTAGATATCATTGCTGTTACACAAACTGCATTGGCTACCATTTGGTGTCTGGATGCAATTCAAGATTTTGGTTGTCACCAATAAAGTCCTTCATGGCACAGGGCCTGGATATCTATGGGACCACCTATCTCCAATCATTTCTACCTACCCAGTACATTCAGGCACCCAGGTGCACTCCAGTTTCTTTCTTGTGAGACCAAGGAAGGAGGCCTTGTCTGCTGTGGTCCCCACCCTTGGGAACAATCTCGCCCCAGAGATGTGGATGGCACCCACTCTCCTGGGGTTCCAGAAAGCCTTAAGTCCTTGTTCTGGTCCCAGGCCTGTGTTGGTAGAGCTCCTGTTGTGGTTTGTTGTTATTGTTATGGTTGCTTCAGTCTGTGCTGTCTTGTATTTTCAACTGTTTTTATTGTTGTTTGGATTTTTTAAATTGCCTCGAGTCTTATGGAGTGGAGGGCCATGACAAGGTGGAGTCATCCTCTAGCAATGTTTCTCAAATTTGGCAACATTAAGACGTGTGGAGTTAAACTTGGAAATGTGTGGCTTGGAAATTTGGGGAGTTGAAGTCCACACATCTTAAAGTTGCCCAGTTTGAGAAATACTGTGGTACCTTCTGTGTTATTATTTGGAGATTGTAGCCGCAACATGCGTGGGATATTGGATTTGGAAGCCAAAAGAGAGTTCAGTTCATTTCCAGGTGACTTGGTCATCTAAACAGAGATTTGGTAATGATTTTATGTTGCAGGCAAATTTGTGATGGAATTAGGAAAAACAACACAGAAAAGAGCATAGTTTCCAGGATTCATAAAAGAGGAGAGACAGTACATAAAGTGGATAATTAAAAAGTGATGATTAAAAAGTGTGGTGCACGAGGTTTTGCATTGTAAAGAGAACTTCATCCAAAACAAATATTTACCCGTGTGATTTGAAGTAAAAAAAAAAAATGTATGCATATATTTGAAGTGAAATATACAAATTAAACAAGCTCTCATCTATTACTATTTTTCTAAGAGATAGCTCTTTATTTTAAGACAAAGTAGCATGATGGCTGAGTGAGGGGCATGGTGGCCGGGTGGTTAAGACACTGGGCTTGTCATCTAGAAGGTTGGCGCGTCAAGTTTGAGACCCAAGAGCCGCCGCGTAACGGGGGAGCTCCCATGACTTTCTCTGGCTCCTGCCAACCTAGCAGTTCGAAAGCATGCAAAACGCAAGTAGAGAAATAGGTAGTGCCTGAATTGGTTTTGAAGTTCGAATGTTCGAATGTTTGAACCAACAACTGGTTGTAAATCAAGGACTACCTGTAATCTCCTGGATTAATACAGAGAGCCATGTATTAATCCAGGAGACCACTCCTTTGTCTTCTTGAATTGACCATCCATCCTCACAAAACTCAGAGCAGTTCACACATTGTATAATGTGCTTGTTCTGCAGGCACCAAAGACTGGAATGATGAGCAGACATGTCCAAATTCTCCGACTATGACTAAAGAGTGCAAGAATTAAGATGAGTTTGCAAGTTACTTTCTGGGGTGCTAACTAGAGAATATTTGTTTGTTTCTGGATAGATCATAGCAGCCACTGCCGCCTTCCAAGTTGCCATGCATGGGGTGAGGAAAACCTAGGTGTGAGTGAGCACAGTCACCAATGGAGCAATTTTATTTATTTACTTACTTATCATTTATTAAATTTGTATGCTGTCCCTGTCACTGCAGAGCAACTCAGTCGTTACGGTTAAGTGCAGAGGTGCTCTGGACCACTGAAAGTATTTTGCAGCTCCCAGAGCTGGTCTCTTTTATTTAGCCAATTTAGCTTCTCATCTCACAAGGCATGACTGTGGGTGGTGTACAGCCAACCAACATTTAAAAACAATTAGCAACCATTAAAAACAATGAAACAGAAATAAAAACCAACATTGCAAGAAAGTAACGAGCATCAAAATGCAACACGGGTTTCTCACGGGATCCCCAAGGCTGTTGAAAAAAGAAACAGGTTTTAAGGGCTTTCTAGGAGTTGAAGTCCACACGTCTTAAAACTGAATTCTTGGAACTGAAGGTCCACACATCTTCAAGTTGGCAAGTTTCACAAACTCTGTTGTAGCGAATTGTTTTAGTTTTTTAATGGAGCTGTGAGGTCTTTGGGGACAGGCAACATTTTGAACTTCCGGTATATTGAGAGGGGTTGAAGGGAAACTTCGGGGATAGAATGGAGGCTCGAGGCTTATTTTAAACCTGAGGATGGTTTAAAAGGGATGTCAAAAATATAAATAAGGAGCCCATGGTCATGTGGCCGTCTTGACTTTTGTGGAGTAAAGTCTGATTGCACAGTTGTTGACTTTTTTTGATCCCCTTATGGATACCCCTCTTTTAAAGTGCTGCAAGTATGGGAAAATTCAGCCTTAATTTTTATATTTTGCAAATTTAAAAATTAAAAAAAAATTCAGCAGGGCCCGTCAGTTATTCTATTTTGCCCCTTAAAGCCCCTCAGATTCCAGGACGGAGGGGAGGGGAGGGGAGAGAAAAGAGGGATGAAAAAAGAGGGGAGGAAGGAAGGAAATTGTCTCTGGTTGTTTATCCAGGAAGCCTCTGCAGCTGTGAATTGGCTGCTTGGGGCCCATTTATGGCTCAAGGCGCCAGTTGCACACTATCTTACCCCGAACTGCAAGCGTGTGATCTGCCTCTCTCAGGCTTTACACAGGGGACTGAGTTTTTCCAATCCCATTTTGTTCCTTGGAGTTTGTGCTATCTCCAGAGCTTTCCGCAAGAGAAGAAGGAAGAATGTCAACCTTTGTGAGGAGAGCTTCTGAACTGGCTCAGCTTTTCGCCCCTCCATCGTGCTGCGCAAAGGCTCTCTTCTGGATATGTGACAGTGCGGCTTTTAGTGGAGTGAACTGCCTCCCCCCAATTCCCTAGCAGGCCTGGGCAAAGCAGACCCACCAGTTTCAGCTCCCCTCCTTGTTAAGTTGATGCCCAAACCAGCTTGGACAATGACTTCTAAAAACAAAAACACAAATCTGTACTTAACCATGCGGTATGTTATTAGTAAAGTTGAAAACTCGGTGTTGCTTTGCCGCAAGTGCTGATTATCTGTTATTGCTCTGCTACTCAGCATTTCCACTGAGCAAGGTTTACTTTTCCTTAATTACATCTTTAAAACTGTCCCAAGGCTTTCTTCTATTTTTTGCCCTCTCTACACCTCACTCCAGAGTTGCTTATCTGCTTTCCAGAGCTCCTTCCTAAGAGAGTTGCTCCGTTTCAGGCTGAGAAGCAAACCCCGGTGGTTCTTTTCTCCTTGGTAACTAATCTGAATCTAAGTCCTTCCTTTGCTGCCTGGGATATCACCCCACCAGCAACCGAAATGTGTTCCATCTTTAGCTTGCAGAAATCCATTGAGATTGATGGTGAGTAGTTGGGGTTTGCTTGATCTAGATACTATTGCGTCCACACCTCCTGCATGCTGGCTGGGCTTGGACTCTACAAAGTTGTTTTCAACCCGGGCGCACGCTTCCAGGGTTTGAGCCTGATCCCCACTGAAATCTACAAGACCGGTCTGATCCACAAAAGGAGAAATCCTGGGGCTGTTTGTGGTTTGGGAATCTTGTGTTGCTGCTGCTGGAAAAAGGGAGGTGTTTGCAGCTGAAGATTTTTTGCATCTCCTTTTTGGACTTTTGCTGATCGATCCCAAGCAGCTGGCTCAAGTCTTTTGCAAATTGCTGGGTGAAGAAGGGTGATCAAACTTTACATCTTAAATTTATGCTGAGCCTCATTTACCAAACACAATACTGTTTGCTCTGGGTATCAACAGGTCTGCAAGTTTTTAGGCTTTTTTACTTAAACATAGCTGATGGTATAATACAGTGCAGTAGAAGAAGAATCACCGTGCTCATTTTAATTATTATTTAATTTAATTGTATCTAGCATCTGTTCAGGATGATGAATTCTGTCTTGTTGGTTAAGATTCTGCTGCTGCCAAGATTCATTTCTGTAGAGCAAAATCCACACTTGTGGAAGGGACTTGTTCATTTAGGGACCTTCCCCTGGTCTGGCACCCCTTTGGATGTGCTGGACCACAATTCTTTCTCCAGGGTGGGGATGATGTTGTAATGCAACCTCCTAGTTGATGTGAATTCTGCAAATGGTAAATCAGTATAGGTAGTCCTCGCTTAGCAACCATTCAGAGTTACAACAGACCCCCCCAAGATGCTTAAGACCACATTCCAGAGGTACCCTCTGCCATGGTTACATGACTGCATTTCGCAATCACATGATGCAGTCTATGATGTCTTCTGCTGGAAGAAAATGCCTATAGGAATGCATTGATCTGTTTAACGATTGTGGGATTCGCTTAATGACTGCCACAAAAAGATCATAAAATTGGGTCAATCATGTGAGTGCCTCAACTTACGACCATCATGCTTTACAATGGAAACTCCAGGCTCTATTACAGTCGTAAGTTGAGGATTACCTGTAAACTCTGTTGTGCAAAGACTGTCTACATGTAATTTGTCAAAATGGGAAGGGTAGTAGAGCTTTACCTGATCGGAAAAAGTTTCTAGATTCAGATCCTGAGAAGCTGTAGGAGTTAAAGTGGTTGATCCTGAGATAGGTGGACAAATGGCTGGTGGGTAGGAGGGCAAGTGTAGGACTTTCCTGTACATGCCTGGGATGCTCCCTTTAAGTCCTCTGGTGGTTGGTGAACTCTTGGGAAGCCCTTGGTGGTGGCTGTTGATATCAGTGAACTTGTCTGCAGGCCAAAATAGGGGTCTCTGCAATTGGGCCCATCTGGCAAGGCCTGATCCGCGATGCAAGAACCCCACCAACATCAATAAGATGTTTTAATGCAAGAATTAGGGATAAAATACAGAATATTGGAAACTATGATAAGAACCTTGAGCCCACTTTTATTAATGAGTTCAAAAAGTGGTGTGTGTTTTAACATTTTACATCTTTCCTTCCTGGGCTTCTAGTAGCTTGGCCTGAGTTGCAGTTTATGAGATAAACTAACAAACTGCGAACCACCTCCACTCTCTCAATTGTTACTGCTGTTATTTATGTCTCACATTCCTCCTGTTACTTTCTGAAATAAGGTGTGAGAATTACCTTGAGGAAGAGCAACCAAATCAGACAAGAGAAACCTGAGTCCAAACCTGAGAAAACATCTCAGACAAGATTCTCCCTAGTTCTCTTTAGGATAAAGGCAGAAAGAGACACATGCAGGTAGTCCTCAACTTACAACCATTTGTTTAGAGACTGTTCAAAGTTACAAATGAGGAGGGCCGTTTCACCCTACAAGTTGGCCCCTTTGGGATGTGTGTGCCAGGCTTCAAGGCACGTAATAAAGGGTTGGGCTTTGAGTGCAATGGCACGGCCCTCTTTTCGTCCTTGTGCCCCAGCAGGTGCCCCTCGGACGTCCCTCCCCAAATAACAAACAGGATGCTTTGACTTTTAAGTTCAGGATTCAGACCTGCTAAAGCTAGCACGGTGGAAAACATCTTCCTCTCTTCTCTGTCCCCCTCTTCCAGCCACAGGCCCTACTCTCTTTCAACAACCCTATCTATTGGGAGCCCCTGCCAGCTTGGCAACATCACTCTGATTGTTCTGCTCAGAAAGAAAAATAATGCAACAACCCCAATAGCTTTATCCCGGCAGAATGGGGGGGCAGGCTGCTTGTGAGTCCTGCTACATGCGTGACTAATACAGAGACGAACAGACAAGCTGTAAATCTGTTATTAAAACCAGGTGCAAGCCGGCAGACCCACCAAGCTGTGATGGGAAAACATGCTGCGCTGGAAAAGAAGGGCGAGCCCCTGTAACATCCTTTTGAGCCCCTGCCCTTCTCTCCACGGACTGTTTTTAACACAGTAGCCTCTTGAAGAAGGAACTGACCAGGGAGATTTCATAGATAGCGTGGCTCAATGTTGCAAGGATTCCTCTACTGAGATGGGCTGGGGGATCGTGGCTCAACATCAGGCTGATGAGCACATCTTTTTGTTCTAAATGGGCTCATTTTTAGGGGGAGGGAGCTATAAAGCAGATGAGTTTATGGAATCTGAAATGGAAGAAGAAATAAAAATAAAACTTAGAAGCAGAAAGCTGGGAGAATAAAACAGGCTGGGAGGAAAAAACTTTTCCATTCTCTTCCCTCCTCTCCACCCATAATAAAAGAGAAAACAGCCCTCCCCACCTCGAAAGCCAGTCTCTCCCTCCAGGTCTTTCCAAAACAGAAGCCTCTTAAAAAGCTCTGGAATGTCAATAGCAAAGAGCCGATGAGCTCTCCCGTTGAGTGTGATTGGGGAGTGTAATGGTGAAAGGCATCAGGTGAGAAATGCAGACTGTGTGTTCTGTATTTTAAGATTTTAGAGCTATTAAATTGAACCTGAGAGTCAGTTTGGTCTGATGGTTAGAGACCATGAGTTAGGCACCAAACCAGCCGGGGGACCTTGGGCTAGTCGCTCTCAGCCCAGGAAGGGGGACCGGCAAACCACTTCCAAAATTTTGCCGAGAAAACTGGAGACAGTCACCTAATGGTATTATTATGGGGAAATTGTTCATAGGGTTGTGCAGTACAGGTAGTTCTCAACTTAGAACCATTCATTTAATGACTGTTCAAAGTTACAATGGCGCTGGAAAAAGTGACTTACAACCAGTCTTCACACTAACAACTGTTGCAGCATTCCCGTGGTCACATGAACAAAATTTGGGTGCTTGGCAACCAGCATGTGTTTAGCATCCCAAGGTCATGCGATCACCATTTGTAACCTCCCCAAGAGTTTTTTTGGAGGGGTGCAATGGCTGAGCTGGGCTTATCGGCCAGAAGGTCGGCAGCCTGAGTTCAAGACTAAGGCGCCGTGTGATGGGGTGAGCTCCCATTACTTGCTCCAACTCCTGCCAACCTAGCAATTTGAAAGCATGTGAAAATGCAAGTAGGTCAATAGGTACCGCCTTTGGTGGGAAGGTAACAGCGTTCTGTGCGCCTTGGCGTATAGTCATGTCAGCCACAAGCATCTTCAGACAAATGCTGGCTCTTCGGAGATGAGCACTGTCCCCTCAAGTTGGACACAACTGAAAGGGGAAACCTTTACCTTTTTTTTTAACAAGAGGATTCCGACAAGCAAAGTCAATAGGGGGAAGCCAGATTAACTACAGCATAAAAGATTGTAAAATCAGGTGAAACTCACTCAACAACCACAGTACTAAGCTGTGTAAATTCAGTTGTGACTGTAAATTGAGTACTACCTGTATTATACCCTAGAGCAATGTTTTTCAGCCTCAGTAACTTTAAGACTATTACTGGTTAGGGAATTTTGGGAGTTGACAGGTACATCTTCTAAGAAACCTATCCTAGAACAATAAAGTGGAGTTTTAGTTGTGTGACTATAATTCTTGTAGTATTTATTTCCTGATCTGTCTTACCCTGAAGGGCTGCCACATACGCAATGGCTCTTCTTAAGTTCTTCTGAACATTTGCAATGTCCTTTATTGATTCATTTGGTCTATGCCATTTTGCGTACCCATCTCAACTCCAAAGCTGGACAAGGAATTCTCAGACCTAGACTGGCCCCCTAAGTGAGGAGCAGCTTAGGTGAAAGATGATATCCTGAAGATGTGGGCAGATTTAAAGCTTTGCGGGTGACTCTGATTTTGTTAGACCCCTAAGGCCACCTTAAAGGATTGTGGAGCTAAATCAGCTTTTCCAACTGGTACCTTTTAAATGTGTCGCATTTAATTTGCTTAAATGCTTGTGCTGGCTAGATTGTATGAGTGTTAAAATCCAACATAGCTAGAAGGTTTAGATTGAAGAAGGCTGAACTAAATGCAAAAAAATCTGGCAGTGGGAGTGAAGCCAATTATCCTTCTGCAACTTTTGAGCTACAGCCTTAGCTCAAAGCAGATGGAAAGCTGCTTCCAAATGACTAGAAAGTAGGAAACATGATGCAGCTCTGAAATGTGTCTACTAAATTACATAAAGTCCTGGTCAAAACATTCAGCCTTACAAAGTTGTCTTTATAATTGGTTTTCCCTCTGTACAACGTAACTTAGGCAACCACCAGAAAAGTTGCAAATAGCTATGGCTTGCAGAAGTTGGTTGACACCCTCTTTTTCTTATTCATTGTTTTGGGTTTGTTTTTTCCGTATTTTAAATGTTGTGCTTGCATTTGATTGGACTGGGGCCATAAATAAATAAATACTCTTAAAGCAGGTGTTGTCTCACTCAAAGCCAGATGTCTCATTAGTTTTGGATTATTTCAGGATTCAGGGACTGGAGTTCACACAACTTTGCTACCCTTTGACAAATCAAACATGGATCCTCATCTGCTTCTGTCTGCACCAGATTAAAACACTGCCAGCATTTGGAACTGAGAGCAGAAGCAAAATGTGGAGTTTATATATTGGACATATTGCCCTGTTCTTTCAAGGGGGGTGGCTCCAATACAAGTATTTGGCGTCATGCTGATTGTCATGCCAACTTGGGCTTTTGAGCTTTTGACAAGAGCTCCCAATCTTGAGCTGAATCTCAATTAGAAAAGGGTACAGGTAGAACTTGTCCTACATTTTTTAAAAAAAGTTCAGATCAGATTAGAAATGTCCTACTGGCTTTATGTCAGCCCCACACAATAGACCAGACCAGGAAATCAAATCTGCAGGAAGGTTAAAACTCCTTTTATTGAGATTAGCGATAACAACATAATTTTTCAAGAATGTTTGTGATGTATTTCCTTTCCCATCTTATAGTCCTGTAAATTAGGGAGGTGTTTCCCTGAGTCACTTCCAAATAGTGTTGTGGACTTAAGATACATTTCACTCCTCCTCACTGTAGTAACAGAGTTTGTGTATCTCTATCAAAGGATCTTACTCTCTAATTATTTGCTCCCTATACTCTTTGGGCATAGGATGGAAGCAAAATGAACCCATCAGCACCTACCCCCAAGCTTTTTTTTATTTGCTCTGATTGAACAGATTAACTGCACTCTTGAGGAGACAATAGCCTTGCAGATTCTTTTAATGGATAATTTCTGATGGAATTGTTTTCCTAAACTTTTTGAACATATGCTTATACTATATAATGAAAAAGAGTAGAACTGAAACAAATGCTAATGATTAGTGCCTAGGAAGAAAAAAAAATGAAATGGGAATCTTGCATACTGTGAGAAAGTTGAAAAATGGTAAGGCTGCATGTTTAGATGGAATAACTTCAGAAGTATTAAAATATGGATGTGGTTTGATTATGAAGCAGTTGTTCAAAACAAGGATTAGCTTGTTCAAGATACTGGAAGGTGTTTGGAAGAAGAAAAATCAAGCAAATTTGGAAAAAGGAAGTTTTATCATGCCGAACAGGGAATGTGCAGATCAATTTGTATTCTCCAGTGGGTCACTGAGAAATATATGAATGTGAGAAAAATACTGTATGTATTTTATTTCAATACATTGAAATAAAATGTATGATAAACAGAATAAGCTTGAATTATGGAGTGTTTTGCATGAAAATGGAGATTAAGATTGATTGCTGAATGTGATAAGAGCAATATACTGTACAATGGAATTAAAGAAGTATGTGAAAATAAGTGGAATGCTTAGTGAAAGGTTCAGCATTGAGCAGAAAAAAATCCCTTGATGCTTTATAATATTTAGATGATGTTAGAGGTGTGTCAAGTGGGGATATGAATGTTGTTTGAATTTTGTATATAGCTGATGGTATATTTTGCCTGTGAACCTGAAAGAGTTACAATGAAGGTTATATACATACTGTACAAAAGTCTTAGGCAGCATCTGCTTTTTTTAGCAAAGTTTTAATGACCATCCATAATTAATTTTCAGTCTCTCTGTTAAGATTCATACAGAAAATATAGGAAATAAGTACACAAAATTTGAACAAACACAATTTTCAGAACAAAATGGCTTCTTCAAGTGAAAGTCAATATTAAATAGTCAGTACTAAATACTTGCCACTTTAGCCTGCTTTTTCTGCTTTTCCCTGATTTTGAATACTGCATCCAAATTTCCTGTAATTTCTAGCTATATTCTAATAAAGAGACTGGGACATAATCTTATATGGTCATTAGACCATTGCTAAAACAACAAATCTAATGGCAGCCTAGGTCTTTCGCCCAGTACTGTGGGTAGTCCAGAAATTTGTCATTAAGTGGTGCAATCATTAAGTGAGGCATTATATGACAATATCTGATTTTACAACTTTTTTGCTGCTGTCATTAGGGAGACATCATGTGACTGTGACTTGCTACCTCCACTGGCTTCTCTATTGACTTTGATTATCAGAAACAAAGGTCAATAGAGAATCTGGGAAGGTCACAAATGATGATCATATGACTGCAGGATGCTGCAATAGTTGTAAATGCACAATGGTTGCCAAGCACCCGAACACAATCATGTGACTGTGGGGCACTGTGATGGTGTGAAGATTGATGATAGGTCAGTTTTTTCACCACCACTATTACTTTGAACAGTTATGAAATGAAGAGTCATTAAGCGAGGACTACCTATCCTGTTGATACAAAGAGGAATAGGGATGAGAAAATGAATATATCAAGGGCCGAGGTGGTTATGTTTGACAGGGAAAATGAATAATTGCAGATTATACATAAATGGTGACAAACTAGAATAATTACTGTAGATTAAAGAACTGTATAAGCCTTGGCAGAACAGTGATTGAGATGGAAAATGGAGAAATTTTGCAATAGCTGACTGAAAAGTGGTGGGTAGCATTGTAGTGATTGCAAAGAAATAAATAATTTTAATTTTTAAAAAAGTGTAGTTCTTCCCCCTCTGTTTCATGGAATGAAAGCAAGTAAAATCTGGTAGGAATAAGGAACCTAAGAGGTGTTTTGGGACGAAGCCAGAAGAGGAAGAGTCAAGAACGAATGAATGAATGAGTTGTGGATGTTTAGACAGAGTAAGGACTGAATGAGAAAACAAAGATATGAATGAAAAAGGCTAAGAGGAAGCAGAAGATCCAGAAGGGATGAGATCTCCCCAAAGAAAGAGACAGAAGATTGAAGAACAAATGACAACCTATGAAGCAGTAGGTAGATGTGGCAGAAGCCAGGATAATTTGCAGGAACAAAAAAGGAAAAAGATTTTGTTGGTAGATAACAGTGTTTTTTTCAAGCTCAACCACTTGGAGATGTGTGGACTTCAACTCCCAGAACTCAGGATCTCCATTTTCATGCAGATGGAATCTACCTCCTAGGCTACTCTGTCGTGTAGACAAGACAGTTGGTTGGCAACTCTGATCAGCTTTGCCAACTCATCAGAACCACGTGTCCTCTGAGGATCAAGAGCTGGACTGCCCCTCTGTTCTCCTTGCCCTGGAAGCAGTAGGCCAGCATGAGAAGCTTTGCTTGTCTTTCTGGATTTCTCACCCCAATTCTCTGGCTCAGGACAAAGCATAATTTATTCCTGTTTTTTCTAAACCACCAAAGCTGCCACCAAAGTTTGTTTTCTGGAGTGCGAACTATATATGACCCCCATCAGATAACTAGACGTTGATGCATGTGTGCATAGGAGCATCTGCTGAAGTTGCCACCAAAGTTTGTTTGCTTATTTGTTTATGGAATATATGTATTGGAATGCAGGGGTTAGCTTGAATTGCTGTGATCACATAATTCATTTGGAGCTGCTGTGAGTGCGGACTTGTTCATTCAGATGGTGGTTAGACCACACCTTGGTGGGGAGAAGGCACTTTATGAATAGAAGTTGCTTGTGCAGTGGAACAAATAACTGTTGGATGACTCCAGGCTTGAAAAACCGCCGTTTTATCATTATTTCTCTGGCTCCTGTGATGAGTGAAATGGTATTCAAGAATCTGTCAAGAAAACAGAATACCTTGGAGGGTGTTTGGTTGCATCACGTGGGCCTTCAAAATATTGAACTCCAGTCTTCATTCATTTGAAGAAGCATTCATGGAGTAGAAACTATGAGAGTTGAGTCTGTGTGTAGCAGGAAATCTTGGGGTGCATTGTAGAGCCTCTTGGACCAGCATGGGCAGATAGGTGAGGTCATTGTACATCACCCGGAGTCACGTGAGATGGATGGTCTCCAAATGTGATATATAAATTCTTCTATCAACCAGGTAAAATTTTCTGGAATACCTGGACTTCTCTTCCCTTGCCACTCATGTTAACTGGTGTTAAGAAGCAAGATTGCTTGCATGTTGTAGTTTGCTCAGCAGACTGAGACTTGGTCCATACATAGGGCCAGTCTTTCTTATCAGTGGGAGTTACAGTTTGACTGTCTGTTTTAAAATACTGAATTAAATGAGTATCTTATATCTCTACAAGGGATACTATTAAAATCCCCTGAGCCTTTGCTCCCACCTACTACTGGGGCTGCAAAAGGATTCTAGAAGTACATGTGGACCATCCTTCCAAGAACGTGGCTGGTGTGTCCACAAGGTATGGTCAAAAAATTCAAGACAATGCTGCCAGCAGTGCATTGAAGCTCCACCTACTTTTATCTCAATTGCACATGCATATCATGTGTACTATGCCACACATAAAGAACAGGTGGAACTTATCCATGCTATTGCAGCTATTATTTTAATTTGTTTGGACCATAGCCTGTGGACACCCTGAAGTCTGTTTTGTTTTATTGTGACTGAATAAACCAGATTGGCCATGTTTGCACAACGCTAAGCTGTCATTTGGGATGAAGTACTAAAGCTCCTTTTGTAACTTTATGAACTTTAGACTTTGAAAACAGAAAGCACAATTTCCATCCAGTCTGAAATGGGAACAGATGAAAGCTGATGTGCACACCTTAAAATGTCACAGCGAAAAGGCAAAGAAAGCCCTCTCTACGTTCACCCACCCACAGCATGATGTGAATCTACACAGTTCACAACCATCAGCCTTCCTCTGTAGTAAGTGTAGTTCACGGTCAGTGGAAGACTCCCTTTGATGTACAAAGAGTAACTAGGTTGACATCTCATGCTACACCAAGCATGGTGGTTCATTGCACCCTGAGTATTCAGGAGATTGGGTTCTTTCAATAAGTTTAATTTGGTTGTTGAATTAACCCATTTTCTGGTGATGTAAAATGTCCAGAACCACAGGGTGGCCAAGGTGGATCTAGCTGCACGATATGCTAAGCTCGCAGGATAGAAGTAGCCCTCGACTTATGACTGGTTGCTTAGCAAACTTTTGAAGTTACAGCGGAGCCCCCCAAAACTATTTACAACCTGGTTTTGAAGTTCTGATGTCAGACCCTCTCCCACAGTCACATAACAACATTTTGAATACTCAGCAACTCACATTCTTGTTGCCATGGTTTATGATATTTTTGCCAGAAACTGGTGTTTATTTTTAGTTTCTGGCAAAAAACGGCCTTTAGCAAACAATGGGTTTGCTTCTTGATCACCATGTTTGCTTAATGACCACTGCATTTGCTTAACAACTGCTACAAAAAAAGTGGTAAAATCGGGTCCAATCACAGGGTAACCCATTTTACAACTATCACAATTTACAACTGTAATTGCCAGCCTCAATTACGGTGGTAATTCAAGGACTGCCTGTGAAGAAAACTCAGATTAAGACTAAGAGTAGTTTAATACGTTGTGAAAATGAAGCTGCCGAGTTTTAATATATTTATTTATTAAATTTATATGCTGCCACGTTTAATATACGCAAGATGATTGCAAGCTGGGGGTGATGGACATTGCAGACCAGTACATCTGGTGGTGGTTTGGGTGGAAGAGGTTCATACACACATGCACATGGATTTTCTTGTAAGCCTAAACTACCCTTTCTACCCCTCGGAAAGATAAGAGCTTGTGCCAGTGCAGCTGTTTTTGAATTTGTCTTTTGGTGTGGAAAAAGAAACAAGGCGATATAAATAGAATAAGCATGTTTATTTATTTTAAGGTTTCGTTGCACGGAAAGTGTAATTTATTTTTTTTAAGGCTAGGTAGAAATAACTTCATACCCATCTGGAATTTTAGTCTTTAATGAGCCTGTGAAAACACAGTCTTCTAGGTTTATCTCCCTCGGGGGAAGTGGATAAGGATTAAGTGTGTGGTTGGTGACATCAACACTTTTTCCCTTCTGAAACTTTAACTCTCAAGTTATTGTCTGCTTATTAACAAAACCAAGAGGCCCTTCCAGATGGAAAGTGTGGAGCTGGATTCCAAAAGTCGAGCTTAGCCCTTGGCAGACCAAAACATTTACCTAACTTCGTGTTGCAATTAAACTTTGCACTTCCCGATGACCAGCTAACCCCTTTGCAGCATATTTGAGTAATGAATCTCACAAAATGGCTTGAAGAAGGAAAAAAGTCTCAACATTCAAATGATGCTGAATCTACTGTAATTTGCTGTCCTCGATTACGTGGCTTCAGGTGATACATTGAGTCTAACAAATCACACAGTGTGAAATGAAGTTAGTTTAGGATTCAGTGGGTTCTGCTCGGGCACTCAGAGGTGGTGGTTTATGGGAAGAAGATATGCACTGTGTAAGTTTGTCTATGAAGACTCTCACTCGTCCAGGGTAATTGCATCGCAACAAAGTTTAAAAAACAGGCATCTGGACTGGATTT
>JANHZU010009706.1:0-11379 GCA_032468055.1 Acrochordus granulatus | reverse complement strand
ATGCCAGCCTCACGGGATGGAAACAGGCTTCGCCAGCCAAGCAGCTCCTGTGCCAGGAGGCCGTACTGGCATACCTCGGGTGGCTGCAGCTCAGTTGGCTGGAGAGAAAGCCAAAGGGAAGGGGAACTTTGCCCTCTTGGGCACTCATGCCACCTTGATCCGGTCTATCTGTGTTCCCCACAGGCCTAGGAGCAAAACAGTCTGCAGAAGAAGACTAGGAAGTCCTTGAGGTCTTCTACCCTTCCAAAAGGTACCCGGCCCTTTCCAAGTTCTGCCCAGGAGCTGCTGCTGGCATTGAACCTAAAACCTGGGGGAGGGTGGAAATGGTGTGGTTGCGCTTTATGGGAAGTGCCCGTTGTACAGGCCCACCAACCCATCTGAATGGGGGCCCAAAAGTGGAGGCACATAGGGGGGCTGGGGTACGTGGGCAGGCCTCCAGCAGAGTCCCTGCCCCAAATGATTCCAGGTTTGGGGAATGTGAGGGGAGAAAGTGGGACCCTGTGATGAGAAACAGTTCAATACAAAGCAGTTGAAACAGTGTGTTTTGCATTGATGCTGATGCTAGTAGCCAGCCGTGGGTACAGTTCCTGGGGTCCCGCAGGGCAAAGAGGGTACACTCAGGGGATCACTCCAGCCACCCTGTTCCCACATGAGTGTTTGCCATCAGCACCCCCCAAAGGCAGCACAACAGGCAGAAGGGCTACAGAAGTGTGCCAACTCCATGGAATGGGGGGGTGTAGGCAGTGCCTCAATGGGCTTAGTCCAGCAGGCAGCTGCATCTGAGTTTTTCTGAGGAGGAGGGGCAGTGAGCCCAGGTTGTGACCCACCCTCGAGCTGACCTTCTGCCACTGCCCCCTCCTCTGAAAGACCAAGGAGGGAGGGTCCCTAGTGGAGTCTCTGCCCCTCCCTTTTGGAGCAGGTCTGCGCTCTGTGATTGGTGCCTGGCCTGCTCAAGTGCTTCCAGCTCCGAGAAGCACAGCAAAGGAGGGTCCAGGACCCTTAACCAGCCCCCCGTTCCGGAAGGGCAGGTCATGACTGGTGAGGACCTTCAGTAGGGATCCCCCCTGCCTTGCAGAGATCTGGCTCTGCCCCCTTTGCTGTCTATAAAAGGAACAAAGACCCTCCCCAGTTTGACCTTCACGCCTGGAGCCAGGCTGAATTTTGCCTCCAAGGGGGGTGGAAGCTGTGAGGGGCCTTCAGGCTCTGCTTCTATCCATCTTGGTCAGGATCCCTTCACTGGGGGGGGTGATGGTGGCTATCATCATTAACCAATCTTATTTGCTTTTGCGGAGTGTCAGTCCTGTACTCTTTACATGCTCTGTGGGTTCTGTACTTGGAGGTCTTTCTTTCCAGTATCAATAGGACTGGGAGGAGGATATGTCGGGGTGCAGGGTAAGAAGCTAAGTCCCACCAAATTGTTTGAGCCTCCCGAAATGCAGAAGCAACCAGGTGAAGCCCCCTGCCCCGATTCTTCCTTTCAGGTAGTGGTAGGGAGACGAGATGGCAGAAGCCCACCAGGCGGTCGCCTTCCAGTTCACGGTCACCCCAGAGGGGGTGGATTTCCAGCTGAGCCGGGAAGCACTCAAGCATATCTATCTTTCGGGCATCTCATCCTGGAAGAAGCGGTTCATCCGGCTCAAGGTAAGCTGGGGGGCACATATGGGGCCTTTGTGCCATTAGCCGGGGCAACCCCACCACACCTTGCCCTCCCTGTGCCAGGGGCTTCTCCAGCAGCCATTGAGCGACCCACTTGGTCAGCAAGCCAACAGACCTTGACCAGCCAGCCTCCATGAGATCTCTTCCCGAGCAGGCAGAAGAATCGGGGCTGACTCTTAAGTATTGCCCCATAGCCCACCTCCCTCACTGACACCACCCCAGTTCTGCCCGAGAACCTCAGTAGCAAGGTGGGTGGGATTGCCCTGCTCTGCCCTTGGAGGTCGTCTTCCCTGGTTTTAGAAATGGAGGGTGTAATGGGCGTGAAATGTGGGCCCCAGTAAGTCTCAGGGCTTGTCAGGATGTGAGTCCTCCCAATACCTCGATCTGACAGCACTGATTTCACAGAACAGCTTCCTGACCGGGATGTATCCAGGGTCACCTTCCGGCTGGCTGGCCATCACCACCATGATGGTGGGCTCCACCTGGGTACAAGTGGATCTCTCCAAGGGGCTGATTGGCAGCATCCAGAGGCACCTGCCCATCAGGTGAGGGCCAGCCCCCACCCCTGCCTCCCTCCCACCCTGGCATCTCATCCCTGGCAGCAGAAGCCGGGAGGAGCAATCCAGCATCTGGCTCTCCCAGTTAAAGCATGACTGGGCTGGCTCTTTGCAAGGGGCCTCCTGGGATGGGGAACACTTGGGCTCTGAGAAGACCTGAACATCCAGGAGTCATAATTCCACCCTCTTGAACGCTCCCTGCAGTGCTTGGAAGGGGTTTTGAAGCCACAGGGTGGGGGGGCTCCTGAAGGCAGCTGTGCCTTCCCAAGGCCATGTCCAAGAGAGAGAAAGACCTTTGGGAGGTCCTGTCCAGGCTTAATGTGGGCTAAATCAGAACTCTGCACTTCTGGGGAAGGCAGGGGGATGTTTCCCTCCTCTGGAGGAGCAGCACCAGAGAAGAGGCCCTGAGCTTCTCTAGGGCTTCCCAAAACCTCACAGCCAGTGGGGGTCCCATTATTGAGGCTGCAGGGACAGAGCACCCTGTAGGGCCCCTTTCCCCCTCCCCAGGCATCCTCCAGGGCTGGTTTGGTCCAGGAGACCACACCTCTGGGGTAGCCACTCCCCTCTGGGGGGTGCAGCAGCTGTGAGCTCTGCCTTCCTTGAGGGTTCTGTGTCACTCCGTGCCCTTCTCTGGACCCCTCCCTTAGGGCACCAGTGCAGGCCTCAGAGCATGAGAGTTCTCCCTCACTGCATCCTGGGACAAGGCTTTTGGAGCCAGGGAGGATCTCAGAGGTCATCAAGCTACCCCAGCACACCACTGGGTTCCCTACCCCATCCCCAGTGGATGACTCTCCAGCCCCTCCTTAAAAACTTCCACCAAGGGGAAGAGACCCCTCCAGGCAGCCACCTGGTCTGCTCAGACCACCATCCAGAAATTCCCCCCCACGTCCTTCTTCTGTAGATGCAGCTGCCACTTCAGCCTCCGCCAGCAGACCCTGCTGAGTGCCCTGCTCTTCGCCACAGGTATCTGGCTCCTGGGCATCTGGCTACGCCGCCAGATGCTGAAGTTGCTGCTCTCCTACCACGGCTGGATGTTTGAGCCCCACGGCAAGACCAGCTTCAGCACCAAAGCCTGGATGGTGAGCGTGGGGGTCTAAGCAGGCCTCCCTCTGGCACGGAAGAGAAGCTGTGTCCCCTTGACTCCCCCTTGCTCTCTGCACCTGGGGCTGGTCTGGGGGTCACACCCTGAGCATGGTGAGCAGCCCCTCTCTCCCAAGCCTGACCGCCATCCTCTCTCAGGGCATGGTGAAAGCAATGTCCGGCCACCACCCGATGCTCTACAGCTTTCAGACCTCCTTGCCCAAGCTGCCGGTGCCCCATGTGGAGGACACCATCCAGAGGGTAAGAGGCTGCCCTTTGCCCACTCCGTCCCACAGCCACATGCAAGTGCTGACCTCTTAGGGATCGGGAGAGAAGAGGGCACTACTTTGGAGTGTTGGCCAGAGTCAGACCAGTGGCTAAAGCTAATGGTTAGTGGTGGAATGGGGCTGGTGGGAGCCCTCCGTGCATTCTCCATACCTGAGGGGGTTCTGCCTGAAGCCCCACTCCATTTGTGTCTTCCTGGGGGAAGGGCAGGCAACATCCCAGTTGCTGCTTCTGGCTGATTGGGAGTGAGAGTTTCCCACCGTGGGGCTGCAACAAGCTTAGAGTGTGTCATACCCCAGTTTGAAGTGAGGGGCTCTCCCGCTCTGCCTCAGAGACTGCCTGAAGGCCTGGGCCTTGTGCTGATGTTGGGGATACACAAGTCTCACCCCCTCTCTGCCGCTGCCCAGGAGTGCTCCAGGACAATGGGTCCAGCCAAGCCCAGGGCAGATAAGTGGGATCAGCAGCCCCTGTGCAGGGCCCCCGAAGTAGTGGACATCAATGCTCCTTTGCCTGCAGTACCTATCCTCTGTCCAGCCCCTGCTGGACAAGGAGAAGTATGACCAGATGGAGACCCTGGCCTGGGACTTCCAGCGGAAGGTGGCCCCTCAGCTTCAGAAGTACCTTGTCGTCAAGTCCTGGTGGGCCGCAAACTATGTGAGTCCTTGGCTGGGCTGGAGGGCCCTGCTCCTCCTGAACTCCCTTCCCACACACAATGCCTCAGCCAGCACTGGGGTCCCTGCTCCTTTGAGCCCAGCCTCCCCCAGGAGCAGGCCCCCCACCCAGGCATCTCCCCAAGGATGCTTCTGTCCCACAGGTGAGCGACTGGTGGGAGGAATACATCTACCTCCGGGGAAGAGGCCCCATCATGGTCAACAGCAACTACTACCTCATGGTGAGTAGCCACTGCTGAGGGGGCTCTGTTACTGGCTGAGCTTGGCCAAAAGAAGCCCCGACTCCATGGGGTAGAGCCTTGGCAGGGTCCCTTCCCTGCCTGCCAGGTGACCAGCTGCCACCTCTCCCACCGGGCAGGATTTCCTCTACATCACCCCCACACCAATCC
Organism: Acrochordus granulatus; assembly: GCA_032468055.1. Taxonomy (NCBI): domain Eukaryota; kingdom Metazoa; phylum Chordata; class Lepidosauria; order Squamata; family Acrochordidae; genus Acrochordus; species Acrochordus granulatus. The sequence continues at coordinate 6,741 of JANHZU010009706.1, read as the reverse complement.
AGGCTGCCCGGGCCGGCAATGTAGTGCACGCAATCATGAGATACCGGCGCCAGCTGGACCGGGAAGAGTTTGCACCTGTGAGTACAAATGGGGCGGGGGGATTCAGAGTGTCTGCCTCCCCCCACAGCACCTTCTCACCTGCCTGAAGATGTGCCCACTCGAGGAAAGCCTCCCCTGCCCTGCCCTGCCCTGCCCTGGCATAGTGCGCCTGGACAAAGCTCCCGCTTCCCTTCTCCAGAGAGCACCCCTGGGCTTCCATGTGGCTGGGCCAGGCACAAGGGGCCATTTGGAATTTCCCACCAAGCTGAGGAAACAGTTTCCCCCACAGTCCTGGGGAGAAAGAGGGGGGGGATTCTGATTGCCTGCCTTGGTGCCGCTTGGTAGTGCTGCAGTGGAAGAAGCCTGGAGGGGGAATGGGGGGCCAGGGAGTGGTTGTGCCCAGAAAGTGGTCAGCCCCTGACCAGCTTCATGGACCACAGTTCCTATATTGTCTTGTGCTCCAGCTAATCTGAGGCTGACCCCGTTTGCGTGATGCACTGAGAAGGGACATTCCCATAGTACAGTAACTTGTGCACCGCCCACGCCTGCTCTGTCCAGGGGGACCTGTCTGCTCTCCTACCACCACACCTGCCTGCCCAGGACTCTGCTGAAAGTTTGGAAAGATGGGTCAGAGGCTTGCAGGCGTGCCCCTCCTCTACTCGACCGCCCCCCCCCGCCTCGGGCAGCTTACTGTTCTAATGCCAGGCTTAGCCCTGCAGCTGACATGCCCGAATGTGGTGCCTTTTCCCTCAAGAACCCCTCAACCTCTTTTTGCCACCAGTTGATGGTGCTGGGAGTGGTGCCCATGTGCTCCTATCAGATGGAAAGGATGTTCAACACGACGCGCATCCCTGGCAAAGAGGCAGGTGAGCAGTGGTGTTGGGGGGAGGAAGACGCCATTGCAGGTCAACACCCCCACCCCGCCAGTGGATTTTCTCCGTTTCCCGAAGGCTGGTCTTCAGCCAAGGAAATGTCCCCTCTGGCTGTCCTTGAGGCAGTCCAGAGTGCTCAGCACGTGAGGTCATGAGCCAAGCCAAACACTGCTGGCAAGGCTGGGTGGCTGCCAGAGCTCACTCTGCTGGGCCGGAAGGGCTTCTGGCAGGGCTCTGGCCTGGTGGTCATCAGCCCCACCACCATGGGTCCTCCCACTCCAATTGACAAGGCCCACCCCACACTAGGAAGTTACAAGCAGGACAAGATTTCTTTGCCTCTTGGGTGGCAGTTGTGTTTTGGGGAAATAGCTGGAGGAGGCTGCCCAGAGCAAGTGGGTGCTGTGGAGGTGGATGTCTGGGCTCAGCAGCTGCAACCTGCTCCCTTTCTGACTGAGGTGCTCAAGCGGGGCTGGCCTCTGACTGGGTTCCTGGGGGAAGAATAACCACATGCCTTTAAAGGGTCCCAGTGTTACCACCCCAATCATGACTTTGCTCTGAAATAATAAGAGACCTTCAAAGCAAGTGGAGTGATGTCACTTAGCCAAAGCAGGGGCCAGGGGAAATCTTAATCACTGCAGGTTTCTATCCAGACTTTATACCAGGAAGGGAAGGGAAGCAGGAGAGTTGACCCTGAGCCCCCAAACCCTTGTTCGGATTTTAAGCCCCCAAAGAGAAAAAGGAGCTGGACAGTTTGTAGGTCAGTGTGGAGCAGAACTGCTGCCTATGAGAGGTCAGGCACCTCCCATGGAAATGCTCTGGGGTTGGGGACAGTGTTGTCTGCCCCATTAATCTTTGGGAACTGCTGGGGGGCAGCCTATCGTTTACCCACTCCTGTATTCCCCCCAGATTCTCTTCTGCACCTGTCTGACAGCAAGCATCTGGCGGTCTTCCACCAAGGACGCTTCTACAAGGTCTGGCTGTACCATGCAGGGAAATTGCTACCACCCTGTGACCTTGAAATGCAGTTCCAGCGCATCTTGGACGACCCCTCCCCTCCGCAGGCTGGGGAGCTGCGGCTGGCAGCCCTTACCGCAGGGAGCAGGTAGCTCTTGCAGGAGAGGGTGAGCGGAGGGAGAGTGAAGCTCCCCTGCGGTGGGTGGGCAGCAGGTGCCCCCAGCTAAGTACGCCCTGAGCCCAGAACCAGGGCAGGACGAAGGGTACAACGGCTGTTGCTGCCCCAGAGGCACACGTGGGACCCAGGGCCTCTTCTTCCCCCTCCAGGGTTCCGTGGGCCGAGGCCCGTGCCAGATACTTCAGCTGGGGCAGGAACAAGGCATCGCTGGAGTGCATTGACCGAGCTGCCTTCTTCCTGAGCCTCGACGAGGAAGCGCAAGGCTACAACCAAGAACGGGAGGAGAGTCTGAACGACTACGCCAAGAGCCTCCTGCACGGACGCTGCTATGACCGGTGAGGGCAGCTGGGACCGAAGCTACCAGGCCTCCAGCCTGCTGGGCATCCCTTCTGAAGATGGGCATCTGGGCACAGCTGGACTCAGCTGACATGTGGAAGCCCTTCTCTGTCCTGGCTTGGCCCACTCCTGGACAGTGGCTTGCAGGGCTCTTTCCTCATGTCCTGAGCTTCAGGCAGAGAGCGGGGCAAGGAGACCTCTCCCCACTGAGACCCCACCACAGATGGAGGGCCTGCTTCCTTCCATGTTCCTGCCTTTCCCCGGGGGCTCTGGGGCATTGCCCGGAGCTCGTGCAGGTTTTGGTGGAGGTTGGCTGTCTCTGCAGGTGGTTCGACAAGTCCTTCACGCTGGTGGTCTATCAGAATGGGAAGCTGGGTGGCAACGCCGAGCACTCGTGGGCCGATGCCCCCATCATGGGGCACCTCTGGGAGGTGAGCTGCCACACTGAGTTCCCTTGGGAGTCCCTGCCAAGGGCCTGAGAAGCGTGATGGGCTGGCCATTTTTTCAAAGCTGCTTGTGGACAGGTTGGCTGAGGCTGATGGGAGTGGGAGTTATAAGCCAGAGCAAGCTGTCTAATCTTCTCTCTCCCCCGCTTCTTTCCCTCCCACTCTCCCCTTGCTGCCCAGTTCATGCTGGCAACAGACCAGTTCCAGATTGGTTACCGCAATGGCGGGCACTGCCACGGAGTCCCCAACACTGGTCTGGCCCCACCACAGCGTTTGGTGTGGGACCTTCCAGAAGAGGTGGGTTTGGCCCCTTGTCCTTCCCACGCATCACACACCTCACGTGTGTATCGGGGGGGATTAATCCTGCCTTTTAGGTCTCCCCTCTCTGGCTCTTTCTCCATTTTGCTTTTCAGCCCCACCAGTGCCCCATGGAGAGTTGATACAGAGAAAAGAGCCTCCCTGATCAGGCACCAGTGGAGCTTTTTACTTTGTGGGTTTTTTTTTTTCAGGATACAGATAATCCTTCATAGGACTAACAAAGCTTGTGGTTGTATGTCATAATGCTCATAAAATCATTTTACAGGGTGGTCATTAAGCAAATCACCACAGTTGTTAAGCAAACTACTGGTTTGCTGTGGGCATGGCTTTGCCAAAAAATGGAAGTAAATGCCAGTTTTCAGCAAAACCATTGTAAAATGTGGTCACATGATTATGGGATCCCGGAAATGGCCATAAATGTGGCTATGTTGCCAGGCACCCAAATTTCAAAAATATCATTGGGGAAGGAGCCTAAACATCAGAACTTCAAATCTGGGGGTCTTCAGTCCCTTTTTCGGGTTAGTCATAACTTTGAATGGTCACTAGCAACCAGTTATAAGTCAAGGACTACCCATATGGAAAAACCAGCTGGAAGCAGCAGTGCCACTTGCAGCAGCTGTATGGCCATCGGAAGGGGTCTTTCTTCCCCTGGCCAGGACTTCCCTGTTTGTTTGCTGAGAGGGTAGCCAGTCCTGTGAATTCAGCTGGGCTGCAGCCAGGCTGGTCCTGGGATGGGGGTTGGAGGATGGGGCTGATAACGTGGTAGTTCTGAGCCTCCCACCTCCAGGCAAGGAGCCATCCCAGAACGGCAAAACAAGTTGGGGAGCCTTGTTCTCCATCGTGGAAGGGGCTTTGAGGAAAGAAGGTGGGTTCTTCACTTAGTGCCGCAGCCTCCCCTCCCAAAAATTACCCAGGAAGCAGGTGGGAGACCCCACTACAGCCTCCACACTGAAAGCATCCTTGTGGGGTGGGTGAAGGTTGTTGAGAGGTTCCTTGGAAAGTGAGGAAAGCTGAGCAGGTAGAATGGGGTCTTTTGAGGTCATCCAGTCCAGCCTCTGTGCAGTGCAGGGAACCTGGTTAAAGCCTCCCTGGCAGCGGGTCTCCCTCTCTTGGAGAGGCTGACCCCAGAGGCAAAGCCCTGCCTTGCAGGAAGCTGGCACAGCTGTCAGAAGGCACTTGGAGAACAGCTGGTCCACCAAAAATCTATGCTGGGGCAAGTAGGGTGTTGCTGTGGTGACTCAGGCTGTGGGAACCCTGCCACAGTTATAGCACGTTTTGCAAGCCAAAGGTAGTTTATTGATATAGCTTTTTGCTAGCTCAGGTTTAGGTTACAGGTGTTAACAGAGAAAGCCTTTTGTTGTCCTTGGATCAACCCTTGGTTTGTGTGGAGAAATTCACACACGGGGAAGGAGGGACCCTGGCTCAAAGCCTTGGGTGCTGCTGGATGGCCTGCGGGGTCTCAGGCTGGCTTGTTCTGCGCAGTGCATCCGGACCATTGATGCTTCCTACAGCGAGGCCCAAGTTCTGGCAGACGATGTGGACTTCTCCTGCTTCCGGTTCACCACTTTTGGCAAAGGGCTCATCAAGAAATGCCAGACCAGCCCTGACAGCTTTATCCAGATTGCTTTGCAGCTGGCGCACTTTCGGGTAAGGAGGGAATCCCAGAGACTCGAGGCACAAGGCACTGCTATCCAAGGGTTTCATAGTCCTCGCCACTCCCCTGCTATCTCCCCCTCCAGGACAAGGGCCATTTCTGCCTCACCTATGAGGCCTCCATGACACGGCTGTTCCGGGAAGGCAGGACAGAGACGGTGCGCTCCTGCACCAGTGAGGCGATGGCTTTTGTGCACAGCATGTCTGACCCCAACTGCAGCGTGAGTCCCCCAATCTGTGCGCCATCTGCAGCCCTCACTGCCTTTCGTATGGGTGTTGGCATCTTGGAAGCCCCAGAGCAGGCTGGGGGGCTGCAAATCAACACCTTCTGCCCAGCCCCAGAAGGAGGTGTGGTGCTTTCCCCAAAAGGGGTGGGAATGTGATCCTAGGGGGCTTGGTGCTTGTGGCCTGGTTGTTGCCTAGCTTTTCTGCAGTGGGAATGCATCAAGTGTGCAGGGTCGAGGCAGGCTGTGAGGCCCAGAGCGCTTCAAGCCCAGCTCCCTGCTGTGCCCAGAGCTTCACGCTGCCTTCTGCCCAAGATGAGGACAGGTGTGCAGGGCAAATGGGAGCCTCTGATTTTCACTGTGGAATTGAGCTTCGCTTAACATTGAAGCCGCAGAGTTTTCCTTCCAGCCTTCCATACAAATCTTGCCTGAAGAGCAGTAATCCTTGGCTTGATGAGAGCATGGAAATCGCACCCAGATTAGGTCATTCAGGATGTGGGAAGACCTACACAAGGGAAGGTCTTTCGTAACTCAGTGGAAGCAGGGGGGTGGGGGCTTGCCATGGGACTCAGATTAAGGCAGAGTCAGGAGTGGGTGCTGGATAGAGAAGGGGAGTCCAGGACATGCCTTGGCAGCACCCGCAACTGCCTGCTCTGGAGAAGCTAAGCAGGTGGCCTGGCAGGGCATCACCTCCTACTCCTCACCTATCCAGCCCTCTCCCCACAGCCCTTGGACCGCTTGCAGCTGTTCCGGGTGGCTGCCGAGAAGCACCAGCAGATGTACCGGCTGGCCATGACAGGGGCGGGCATTGACCGGCATCTCTTCTGCCTCTACGTGATGTCCCGTTACCTGGGTGTGAAGTCGCCCTTTCTGGACAAGGTGAGCTGGCCATGGAGCCTGCTCTGGCTGTAGCTGTGAGCCATTGGGCCTGGGAGGAGTGGGAGGGGGGCTTCTGTGACTCACTCCCCCTGAAGAGGAGGAGGAGGAGGAGTGGGAGAGCAGCTGCCGCACTGCTCTGCTAACTGCTGCCAAGCATGTGTCAGCAAAGGGTCCACAGCAGGCAGTCAGGAAGAGGAGCTGGTGGGGCTATGGGCCCTGGGGGAAAGGTTCAAGCTCCAAAGGTTTCAGGGGAACTCCCTGGCTGGATTGTACCACAAGGAGCACCTGCAAGAAGCCATCCTGAGCGGAAACTCTCTGAACAAGCTGGGCAGCCACAGCCATCCTGCACAGATGGGCAACAAAGGAGCTTCAGGCCAGCAATTTGGGGGTCCCCTAATCACTGGGCATCCGGCAGAGCAGCGCCCCTTCATGGGAAGCTGGCCTGGAGCACAAGGCTTTGCACCGAGGGCCTCCCAGAGTCAGTCAGCCTGAGAGAGGGGGCTGCCCAGTGGGGCTGCAGGTTGGGTTGTTGGGGCTCACCCCTTCTTCCCTCCGCAGGTGCTGTCCGAGCCCTGGCGCCTCTCCACCAGCCAGACTCCTCAGCAGCAGATCAAGATATTCAACCTGGACACCAATCCAGATTATGTCTCCTCCGGTGGGGGTTTTGGGCCCGTAAGTATGGTCTGCGTGTTGTGATTCCCTTGGGAGGCCGACAGAGTTGAGAAGGGGGCGCAATAGCTGGACTGGTGGGAATGTCTTCCCTGGGTTACAAGTCCCAGGGCAAAAGCTTCAAGGACATTTTCCCTTAAAAGTCTTCCTTGCTTCAAATTCCTGAACATGTT
>JANHZU010009705.1:6486-16736 GCA_032468055.1 Acrochordus granulatus | reverse complement strand
ATTTCTGACATCAGTCCTCCCCCTGGGTCAGCAACTGGCCCATGTTTATGACCATTTGCAATGCTCCACAGTCACATGACTGTGATTTATGACAATTTTGTTGGAAACTAGTATTTACTTCTGTTTTTTGGCAAAAAATGACCCACAGCGAACAATGGGTTTGCTTAATGACCCGACATTTACTTAATGATCATGGTGATCACTTTACAAAGTGCTGTGCTTACTTAAAGACTGCTGCAAAAACGTTTGTAAAATGGATCTGGTCACATGGTGATCGGCTTTACAACCATCACGACTTATGACTGTAATTGCCACGTCATAAGTTGAGGACTACCTGCCGAGGTCTCAGGTTATTGTTTATATGCTTCCATTCTAAAGCACTCCTCTATACTTATAGAGACTTTCTGATTTTTTTAACCCATTATTGAACCAGAGAAGAAAAATTCTTCTTCATCCCAAACTGCTGCGAAGTCGGTTTGGAAATTTGACAAAGGATATGTTCAAAAGCCTTTCGAAATTCCAAGAAGCACCTACTTGTGGCTAGTCTCAAAGGATTTGAAAAGGTTAGTGAGACAGAACTGGCCTTTGCAGAAGCCATGCCGATTTTTTTCTTCAAGACTGTCCTAATATGATTAATGTTAATAAGGATTTCCACCATTTTGTTCAAAAGAAAACTTAAAGCGAACTTCATCCCAAATGAATGTTATTATAACTATTGGCATAAAACTCACTATTTTCCTGTCAATGGATACAGAACCTAATCTTACTTATATCTGATGGAAAATAAGTAACATCATATTTGAGTTTTCTAATAACCTTGGAAGAATGCCACCTGGACCCCACATTTTGACAAGAACTTCCAGCACTTTATTGCTTGTCGCACTGTTTTTCTTAATTTCAGTAAACAGCAGCATCTAATTCACCTTGGTTGACCTTGCACAATTAAGCAACTTAAAAACTGAGACAACATTCTGGAAGAAAATAATGGCAAGCCATTTCTGAACTTTTGCAAAAAAAAAAAAAAGCCACCAAAACCCAGTGTGGAAGTGTTTATATAATGATCAGGAGTCGATCGATTCTTGAGAAATCCTACAATGTACATATCCTGTACATATATTCTAGGCAGAAGCAAAAAAAAAAGGAAAGAGGAATTGAACTACATCTTTAACTTATCCACAGCTACTTAGATGTTGAAACTTACGATACTGTGGACAGCATCCATAAAAGTAAGTGGAGAAATAAGTCTTGCTGTTGTTGATGTCCATCAATGTCGACTCAGTTAAGAAGAAAATGTGGATGTTTTCCAGAATCCAACTGCAGATCTTTCAAGAAGACATAAAGCAGTAGTAAAAGAGGACATTAATTCCTCTGATATTTTCTGAGAGACAAACTTTACCAAGCATGGTTGGCTCCAGGAAAATTCTACGTAGTCTTATCCTCAACTTTTTTTCCTATGGAAGTTGGAGGACGGCGTCAGTAAATTGTTATCCTTATAAAGGTCCTTTTACTTGATACCAATCTATAGGTCGAACTTAAGTGAGGAGGTCCTTATCTTTCTAGAACCTTTGATGATTTTTGGTACTATCAACCATGGGTATTTCACTGGACTGCCTAACAGAGGTTGGGGATTAAAGGTACTGTTTTGTTTTAGATTTTTTCTTTCCTCAATGGGTAGTTTCAATCAATGGTGGTAAAAGTTAAGGGAGTAGCTCACTGGCCATGGGTAGGGGATGCCCCAAGTCCTTGAGTTAGTCCCTTCCTCAATGGGTAGTTTCAATCAATGGTGGTAAAACTTAAGGGAACAGCTCAGTGTCCATTGGTAGGGGATGCCCTAAGAGTTAGTCCTTGAGTTAGTCCTAAGAGATAGTCCCTTACTCTTTAACATCTGGATGAAGCCAATGGTGATACCCAGTTTTACATTATCATCCTGGGCTGTAAGGGAGATGCTGTCAATATCCTTGCTTGGTGCCTAGAACCTAAGAGGGTCTGGATGGGAAAGCTGAACCCAAGTAAGGCAGATTAGCAGTTTGGATACTCAGGTTTTTGGTCCACACTTGTGATACAGCTGCATAGGTAAGCATTATGCACGAAGGAACAGGTTTGTGATTTTGGGATCCTTCTGGATGTATATCTTCTGCTTGAATAACAGGTGAAGGCTGGGGAGAGACAGCTTTGCTCAGCTTTCTCCAGTTCCCGAATCTTACCCGAAAACAATCTTACCCGAAAACAATCTTACCCGAAAACAATCTTACCCGAAGTAGGAGGATTGCCTATAGTCACACATGCCCTGAATTATTTATTTCTGATGTATTGATTTATGAGATTTTTATCCTGCCTTTATTACTTTACAAGTAACTCAAGGTGGTGAATACTCCTTCTTCCTCTTATTTTCCCCACCATAACCCTGTGAAGTGAATTGGGCTGAGAGAGAGTGACTGGCCCAAGCTTTCATGTCTGTGTCTGGGGTGGGACTAGAACTCACGGTCTCCTGGTTTTTAGGCCAGCAGCTTGACCACTATATCAAACTGGCTGTCTTTACTACCTCACTGGACTACTACAGTATGCTTCACATTATTCAGAAAACTGCACTTGATCTGGAATATGGGAGTTTACCAACTTACCAGCTTTTGATTACTAATGTCCAGGCATAATTTAAGATGCTGGTATATGTCTATGAAACGATTCATGGCTTGGCATCAGATCCCTGCAAGATTACCTGCCTTAATCTGAATTGGGCCTATCCACTAGATCCTATAGGGAGAAGCTTCCTGTAGCACCGTTCTTCCAGAAAGTAAAAAAAAAAAGGGGGGGACAAGATTAGATGGTGTTGCTTTTCTGTGACCCCTACAGAGATCAGACTTTCTCCCCCACTACCTTTCAACCTTCAGGAAACTACTGAAAATAAATTATTTGGGAAGGCATTCTCTTAATTTAAATTATTTGGGAAGGCATTCTCTTAAGTAAAAGGTGTTTCTTTTTAAAAACTTTTTGTTTTGTTTTATGAAGTTGTGCTTCTTTCTTAGTTGTGTGTTAGATGCTGATTTTTATATACTGTTATCTTTTTAAGCTTCCAAAGGTTATCAGACTGCGGCAGGGTGTAAGCTGAATGAAATAATGAAGTGGAGGTTGGAGAAATATCCGGAAGGGTAAACTGGATAAGGCTGGAGGAAAATTAAAACTGAGCACAGTTAAACATGCATCTTGGAATTTAAGAAATTGGATTTTAATAAACGCTGAAAAATGATACGTCAGATTTGATGTTGAGATGGCTTATGAGAAGCAGAGTTTATGATTAATGGGAGTTCTTGAAAAAGGAGGCATTGAAGGGACAATTGAAAACAGTTCCAATGAAGAAAGAAATTGAGGCTAGCAGAAAAAAAAGCCAAGATAAAAACGCTAAGTTGTGATGTGTATGTGTGTTTCCTACTTTTTGTTTTTAAATATTTTAACTATTGTTAACTGCCCAGATTCATTGGGATTTGGGCATACATAGGCATATACATTGAACTGATGATGAAGACGATGATGATCTGAGTGGGAGAAGACTCATAGGAGGTGCAAAAATGGGGGGGGGCACCAAGGTAGAAACACACAGATTTGATAATGGAGAACATCAACGGAAGAAAATATCTGTAGCTCATGGGTGAACTGGGGAGACCTGGATGCTCTCTGAGCTTGGTTGTTTTCTTGCAGATGTTTTATTACCCAACTAGGTAGCATCATCAGTGAGGATGAGTGTGGGGTTTGCTCCTTGTTTTTATTCAGTGAGGATGAGTGTGGGGTTTGCTCCTTGTTTATATACAGTAGCTTGCCCTGCCAGTGTTGGTGGAGTGTGGTCTTCTCCTTGGTAGTTCCTGGATAGGGTATTGTTATGTATGAAATATGGAGAATAAATCAACATCGTCTTCGTTGTAATAACCTTCCATGAATTGGAAGACTGCTATCATGCCTCCCCTTCTTTAGGCTATACACACCTAGTTCTTTTAAGCATTCTTCACTGAGTTTAGCCTCCAAGCCCTTTGTTGTTCTTCTCTACACTCCTCTTACGTTGTGGTGACTAAAACCGCACATAGTATTCCAAATTCATTCTGACCAGTACAGCCTAGAACAGAACTATCGCCTCCTGTAATCTTGACATGATCTATAAAGGAAAATATTTGCAGCTCAGGGTTGAACTATAGGTTCCTTGGTGCTCTTTCAGCTTGGTTGTTTTCTTGCAGACGTTTCATTACCAAACCATGGCAAAATCATCAGTGCTGGAATCTTGACATTATATTTCTGTTATTGCAAGCCAAGATTGTACTGGGTCTTTTGGAAGTTACAATGCACTGCTGGCTTGTTTCTTCATCATTTTTATTTTTAACTTCTTTTTTAAAGCCTGGTACTCAAAATCAATTATATAGGAAAAGATGCATACATGATACAAAGAAAAGAGGGAAGAGAAGCGAAAACTGGATACGGTTTAAGAAAAAGTAGTTTATTATATACACATAGGCACCAATAGTCAGGTCCCAAGAATAAAAAAAAAACACATGTAGAATTACTTCTGAGCAGTTTCATTTGTTGATCCTCACCTATAGACAGAAATCTTGCCAAACTAAAGCAACTATTTGCATTGCTATATAGATATACTCTGAGAATTGCTAGGAAGGAGTCTTTTTAACTCTTTTCCTCCCAATCAAACTATCTAAGCTTTGCTGCCTTTTTGCCCTCTGGAATTCAGTCCCTCCCTCCTGGGAATTCAGACTGCATTTCACCACACCAATATTAATATTGTTAATATTTGTTATTCATATTATGGTTGTGATCCTCCTGATGTTGCTTAATTACAGACCGGAGTAGATCCTACCTGTAAAGCAGCAATAGGAGATGCTGGGAGATGTAGTTCAATGTCTCAGGATCACATGTTGCAAATAAAGCCAAGCCTAAATGAAATGGTTTGGCTGGTGAATCCCAACAAGAGATGTTGCCTAAACAGCAGAGCTTGAACCAAATTAAACTGCAGTTTGAAACGACTGAATCAGATCAGTGTTCAAAGAGCAGAAAAACTCAATTCCCTCCTGCATTCTCCTCCTCTAAAATATGGCTATATGATAAATATAATATATACATACTACTGACATTGCTTTATATGAATATATGTTTGTGTGTGTATAATGCTATCTAATATATCAAACATATCAATATAATGTACAATGTATATTATATATTGGTATGTTTTCCCTGTAGGGCAAAATAAAAGTTGCTCATTCTGCCTTTAAGGGAGGTATTTATTATTTTCTCTGGCAGGGGCAGGATATGATAAATGCTGACTTGACAAAGGCTTCAGTGTCTAAAGAATAGATGAACTGTTAGTGGGGAGGAGAAATACAAGGTTATCTTCCTCTCTTTTCCCCTTCTGGGAACTGTGCCACACCAGCCAACATGACAACTCCATACAATTGGCTCCAGTCACACTCAGTGCCAAATTAAAACATAGGTCTCTTTTCCCCTTGGACAACATACACTCTCAGCAGTGTTTTGTTTCCACAAGAAATATATAATTCAGAAACATTCTTTCTTCCATTCTACAGATGGAAGACATTATTTTAGAAGGAAACAGGAGTGTCAAAATATCGGAGTAGATTATTGGTTGGGGACGTAGGATCTGCAGGCATAGTCCATCAATAATACCTTTAGAATAGGGTCTACAGACTCCAGATGGCCTTTTCATGGAAGATGTTGGCATCGTCTCCCACAATTTCACATGGGACATATGCAGTCTTGGGGGAGAGTTTGCTGAAATTCATCTTAATGGTTTTGCTGGGTTAAATTGAGCATCTGAAAAGGGTTGACAACTCTTGAAGTACATTTATATGTGAAAGAAAAAGTAATCCAGGAATCAAAATTTACTCCCTCTGAGCTTGATTTTGTCCCATAAATTCAAGTGCGTTCTGTGATCTCAGTTGTAAATAGAAAGTGTTTTGTATAAATGAGTTACTTGGAAACATGCAGGGCAAATTAAAAGTAAGAATGAAGGGAATACCTGATAAAGGTTGAGCCATGTGCACGTAAAAGATCTTTCAAGGAGAGTGCAAGACAACTTCAAGTTGGGCTGAAAAAAATCTTTTGCACGAAAGTTGGCGTAACCATTGCTAAGCAACATGGCAAAGGAATATGTAAAGTGAATCGGATATTATAGAGCAACTAAATGTATTCATAGATGTGACCATCAGTGGAACCTCTGAAGCATGGCCAGTAAAGACTTTAACATCTTTCAGGAGAAAGAGGAAGGAGGAGAAGAAGATGGGCCTTCCTAGAATTTAAACCCATTATTCCATGTCCTATCCTGTCAGATGATAGAGGACAATGGCCTTTTTCTCTGGGAAACACTATCAGATGTTTGAAGAATGCTTTATCGTCCCTTCTCTTCACAAGGCTATCAATCACTTTTAATAGGACTTATTTTCTATTCCCCTAATTACCTTCTTTATCCTCCTTAAATGAACTATGATTTAGAAACCATGCTTCTGTTGAGTCAACCCATGGTTTATTTTGCCTTTGCTGAAGGTCTGAGAAGACTGAGCTAAGATAAGTGAAGCAGATCTAGGGTTTGTTTTTGCTGTTTTTAAAATTGTTCTTGGTGCTCTCTGAGTTTGGTTGTTGGCTTGCAGACATTTCATTATCTGACTTGGTAACATTATCAATGCTAGTACAGAACAAGTTTTATCACGTTTTCTAATCTTTTGTAACAGAAAGACCTTCACGTCAAGCCTTCTTTTGACTGAATCTCCATTCTCTCGCCACAAATTTATAATTTGTTCTCAAGCAAAGATCCGAGCAACTTGAGTAAATAATTTTAAGCCTAAATGTAAGCTATACTATGTCAACCTCAGTCCAAGTACAGTATATGGGGGAAATATTGGTTTGCTATGGAGTTGATGAAAAAACTATAAGCAAATCTTGGATTACATAGTTTGACTATGAAACACTCTGAATACATGAAAGACCAACAGTTGAATAAGACAATCCAAGCCATTCCAAATATTGTGGAACCACAACTTCTAGCAAGCCTCAACAGTTGCAATCTGAAGGGTTACACTGCCTATGCTCCTGTTGATGTTCACCACTTCCTTGACACATCTAATACAGCCATCACAAACTAGGTGTCTTCCAGTTATCTTAAGCAACTCATAAGAATGCTTTCATCTCAGCTATGATGACTCACAATGATGGCAGCTGAAGCCCAGCACATCTGAACGATGCCAGAATGGGATTAAGGCAGGTAAGATTAGAAGCAAAATCCTGGCTCAGGCTTTAACCTGCTTTAGCCTCACCGGGGAAGCTGATGTGGGAGAAGGAAGGGCTGAGCCAGAGGAGGTGTTAAGCATGGAATCAGAACCAAGTCTTTATTAGCCTCAAATGATCCAGCCCCTCCTGTGGGTGTTCAACAACTAGTTGGGCAGATTTTTGTAAATACATAAAACCTAATAAATCTGTTAACTTGAATCTCACTGCCTAGGCCTGGTCATTCATGCCTAACACTTGTGGTCTAGTATCTTTTAAATATCTTCACATTAACTGTGCTACAATAATACTAAAGGAATTGTTTGCCCAGTTGTTGTTTTTTTTTTAAGTGTATTCCTAAAGTATATCTCATAACTAACTGCATGAATTTTCTAGGAACATTTCAGTAACTAAGATTTGCTGGCCAAAGACGAACTGGAAAAAATATCAGTCCCATAAATACATCCAGTACTGTCTGGAGTCTAATCAACTAAAATGAGCATTCAGCAACAGTTAACCCATACTTAACAAATCAGAGAATGTACAGTATTCATATCTGGCCCAATAGTTTGTCAGAAATTTGTCTACAAATGTTCCTGGCTTAGAAGCAATTCCAACTTGTTCCTCGTTCTGTGGAAAAATTTTGGCGCAACTGTTTTCCAAACCATAATTTTAGCTTTTATATATAGATTCTAATCCACACCGATCCCACTGGTTGAATTTATGCAAAATGGAAAGGTTGGAAGGGGAGGTTATCCTATTGCAAATAAGTATATTTCCAAAGGAAAAAAATATTCATAAACTAGGCTATAGATTTTAAAAGGATCACTCAGTACTATGATGATTGATAATTGCATAGAACTTGGATCAACTCCTGTTTTCCCTGGACTTGGTGCGAGGAGAACGGCATTCAGGGTAGGACCACAAGATGCCACCTACAGACTTATTTTAAAGCAATAGTAGGAAATATGTACCCTTCCCAGTTCCAAGATGGCTCCTAAACCCTCTTTCCTGCAGCCCCCAGAACATCATTCAGCTCCACCATCAGACTGTAGCAAGGGGGGAAAAAATCAGAAAATTCTGCTTTCGTTCAAGTGTGTGACATATCTCCATATGTTTGCTTTTAGAGCAAACCATTCTTTCTCCTCTTTTGAACTTACTTTTTTAGGGCATGAGTTCCCACATTCATCAGTTTTTAATGTTGAATTTAATGAGAAGATATTGTTGAATGTTAATAATGTCTATGGTGCTATTTATTAGGCATATTGTGATATTTATTTATTTATGAAATTCTAAAGCTGTCCCAAACTTAAGAGCCTTTAGGGAATAATGAAATATTATAGGAATAATAAAAATAATGATTTATAGTGATTTAACAAAAATAAAAACACTAATGGTGACGATATCATCAGGAAATGAAAGAAACCAGCTCAGGGCTGAACTGTGGAGTCCTTAGTGGTCGTCTCTGAGCTTGGGTGTTTGGTTGCAGATGTTTCATTACCCAACTAGGTAACATCATCAGAGCTAGTGAGTATGGGATTTTCTCCCCATTTATATACAGTAGCTTGTCCTACCAGTGTTGGTGTGGGTGTGGTAGTTCCTTGATTAGGGTATTGTTCTCTGCTTGTTTGTTTGTCTGTTTTCATTTCTGCTTATCTGAGTGTAGGCTGCTGTTCCAGGGATTAACACCAGAAAAACAATCTAAAAGATATATAAATGATTAAAGTGAATTAAAACTCAACAAAGAAAAAAAAATAGTGAAGAGAAGCCACAGCCCAGAGTCCCAGCCTGCACCAAGGGCATGTCAGACGATCATTTCCAACTGCCGGGCGTATTCGATGACCTGCTTGGCTAGCTCTGTGGAGGGGATGGTGGCATCTTCTGGTTTCTGCTGCTGTCCCGTGAAACAGTAGTGGTTGTTTGGACCGAGAAGCCAACCTCGCTGAAAGGGAGGAGGAGAAGCTGCATAAGCAGAGATTTTTAAGGGGGTATGTCAACCAAATAGAAGGGGGTGCAGTGTTCAAGTGGTTAAGATGCTATGCTTGTAAGCTGGAAGGTCGGCAGCCAGAGTTCAAAACCCAAGCACTGCCATGTAATGGACTGAGCTCCTGACAACCTAACAGTTCAGAAGCATGTAAACATTCAAGTAAATAAATAGGTACCACCTAAATTGGTGGGAAAGGTAACAGCGTTTCATGTGCCTCAGCATATAGTCATGCCAGCCACATGACCACAGAAGAGTCCTCGGACAACGCTGGCTCTTCGGCTAGAAAATGGAGATGAGCACCTCCCCTAGAGTCAGACACAATTGGCAGGGGAACCCTTTACCTTGTACATATAAAATCAAAATTATGATTTTTGTCCCAGCTCTTGCCAACCTAGCAATTCAAAAGCATGTAAAAATACAAATAGATGAATAGGTACTGCCTATTTGGTGGGAAGCTAACAGTGTTCCATGCGCCTCGGCATATAGTTATGCTGGCCATATGACCATGGAAGCACCTTCGGACAAATGCTGGCTCTTCAGCTATGAAACAGAGATGAGCACTGCCCCCTAGAGTCTGACATGCCTGAAAGGGGAAACCTTTACCTTTATCAGCCAAATAGGGTGGTCCACTGCAACAATGTCTCAGAAAATTCATTGCCATAAGAGAAGGGACCCTTTAACAAAACAAAGTGATCCCCTTGGGTCTTTTGCCTTTCACACACAAACTACTCTCACAAAAAATACACTATTTTGTCCTGGTATAGAAACAGCAAGTTAGAGGGAAGGGGAAGGAGACATTGCAGGGAAGGAGGAGAAAAGGGAGGAGTAAGGGAGGATGAAATCTGGATGGAAACAAGGAGGCAGAAAGAGAAAGAAGGGAGCAAAAAAGAAAAGGCATCAGCCTATGCATGAGAGGGTGGAGTGCATGGACTGTGAAGGTCCATGAAGAAGAGAAGGTGAAGTCCAGGGTCCAGGAGAAGAGCCTTTTCTGCTGTGA
>JANHZU010009704.1:10829-33061 GCA_032468055.1 Acrochordus granulatus | reverse complement strand
AGGGTAATCTTTACGTTTACCTTAACTTTTGCTGGAAGATTTTGAGGCAAGAGTCCCCAAGGGTCCAATCCAAGCCTCTTCATTTATTCTCACTCAGGCTTTATTCCCATATATATTAGCACATTCAGCAGCCAATCTTCAAATCTCATATTAATGCAAAAACTTTTAAAAATTCAGGTCTATTCACATTATCATGCACTTTGTTTAAATCAACAGATGTACAGTGAATTTCCATTCTCGCATTTGTATATTTTTCAGTGACTTGCTAAAGAGTATGAATTTGATATGCACAGCCCCTGCTTTGTATAAACCCTTTCCCCAAATTTTATTCATTATCACCTCTTGTCCTTTTAATCAGAATTCTGCCAAATACTTTTGCAGACATTCTTAACAAATTAATTTCTTTTTTTAGTTTTTGCATTCACTCTTACTACCTTTCCCATTGTATCAGAAAATAGTAAAGTTTTTCCAATTGTTGGGCATAAATATAATCTTTGAACATATATTACTTATTTCAATTTAGGCATTGCCCAATTCTAAATTGACCCTGGGTGGCGACAGTATATGAAGCAATTAAAAAATAATATGAAACAAAAACAAGGGATCTGTTCACTTAATAAAAACACATGTACAAAAACACCTTCAACAAGAGGCTTCATCCATTCTAACACACAGCCTGGGAAAACAGTCAGATCTTTAGGGCCTTATGGAATGCCATTGGATGGGAGCTGCACAAATTTTGGAGAGGGCAGGAATCTCATATCAGAGACAGATATTGCAACACAAAAGCATACTTCTGCGGTCTGATAATGGCATTGTTTAATCAAAGGAAACTGGGAACAAACTAATTCTGACAACATGTACTGGCCATGCAGAAACTATCGTACCTAAAGTGGAACTGGAACTTACGGTATCCCAGTTCCCAGCCGGATGCCTTAACCATTATACCAAACTGATTCCTCTTATTTACTTACTTAGTTACTGGATTTATCTTCCACCACTATCAACCAATTTTCAGTGCTTACTAGGAATACAACAGTGACAATCAAAACATCCATGTGAAATAACATAAATGAGAACAAATAAATAGAATAAATGGTACAATTTTAAAAAATCAAAAAAATGCTCATATAGAAATAGTATTTGTATGTTTCTATTCAGACCTCTAAAATTTGCTGATAAGGTTTTCATCATTTCTATTTATATACAAAATAATACCAGGCTGTTATAAATTCAAAATATTTTTATTGTAATAATAATTACACATTCATCCACACGGTTCATATTGCTGGACGAGACTTGCAACCAAATCAATGAAGGATTGTTGGTGTTATATGACCCTAGGCAAAATCTTGTTGAAAATTACCAAGTATTGTGAGTCTGCAGTTAATCTGTCTCAGGGCAGGAGGAGTAAGATCTTCTTTATTTCTACTAGGTTCTCAAGCAGTGCCAACCAATATGCCCCCACCTCGTAAACTACCTCATCGTTCCTGGGCTGCATCCATACCAACAATTCTCACTCACAGTGCCTTGAATGTTTTATTACTGCCCTCACCAACTCCTGGACTTATGCCAGGACTTGCAGGAAGTTACCTTTGTTCACCACTTGAACGTTTCCTTGGATCAGTTATTATGAGAAGGCATCTCCAAAGGATTATTCAACAGGAAACGGTACTAATAGGATCAAAAATTTTAATTCCATAAGCAGTTGCTGAAGTACAAAACTTTATTTTTCTCCTGGTTTCAGTATACATGGAAATAGAAATTCTACTTTTGCAAACTATATGTTTTGTTTTAAGCATGTGAAACAATATATGTTTATCCCAAATGTGGCTCATCCATTACTATATTGCCAGTCCTCCTTTTGAAAAATTCCCGAGTTTCTAGGAATGCAAACTGAAAACACTTTGTTTAGTGTTTATATTGGGAAATATTTGGTCCAGCTTCTGACTCACCCATGAACATGGTTTCAAGTCATCAGTATTCTGTTGGAATTACTAGCAAAATAAGAATCTTATAGAAGATGTACTCCATATTTGAGGAGTTCAGGAAAAAAATATGTGTTGCCCAAATAAGTCTGATGGGTCTTTCTGTCAAATAGACAATGCCCACAGCTGACTGACGTATTGAAGTATTTCTTGTGGTAAGGGTTTAAAGCAACACGCGGTTCTTCACAGTTTGAATCTTCAGTCAAGTTATTTTTGTAAAGCTGATCATTAAGCAAGTTGCTATTATCAACAGTAGAGAGGAACCTGTTAAATTTCATCAGCCAATAACAGTGATGTTTTTCATTTACATGTAAATAAAATTTTCTGTCCTTGTTCTAACTATAATAATGCTTGAGGGAGGGCTTTCATTTCAATCAGAATTTTTTTTTAAACAGCTACAGCTAATCAACTCCAATGAACCTGGAGTGATCATGTTCAAAACAGATGCTCTGAAGTGTAGAGTTGCCCTTAATCCCAAAACTAATCAGACCTTGCAACTAAAAGTAGCACCTGAAACTGCAGGCCAGTGGAAGCAAGAAGAATTGCAAGTTTTGGAGAAATTTTTTGAAACCAGGGTATGTATTTGTCCCTTGTTACCTTAATTTAATTGGGGCCTTAGTGAATAAAGTAATTAGGGTGCTGTGATTTTTCATGGGCAGTTGGTAAGAGATAAAAGGTCTTTGAATGGATATTCATGGAAAGCATGGAAGCTGTTGTTCCATGATCAATAGAGAAACACTGAAAAAACATTTTCAAATTGGTGCTCAACCATGGGCAGCCTTTCCTGATGTTCCTACGAACTGAAATACAACTTTCACAATGTTACCAATTAAAGAAGTTATAATTTGTTCTAGAGAGGAAGCAAAAGAAAATTGATCTAAGTAAACATTATAAACATACAGCATTTATTACAGGTTGCAGGGCCACCATTCAAAGCCAATACTTTAATAGCCTTTACCAAGTTATTAGGAGCCCCTACACATATTCTTCGGGATTGTGTACACATCATGAAACTAGAACTGGTAAGCCCACTTTTTCTCATGCAAATATTTCCTCTGCTTAAACTGAAACTGGATTCTTTATCTATTTTAATGGCATGTTTTATTAAATAGTTTCCTGATCAGGCAAACCAGCTGAAATGGAATGTGCAGTTTTGTTTGACAATTCCCCCAAGTGCTCCACCAATTGCACCTCCAGGAACACCTGCAGTTGTGCTGAAATCGAAAATGTTATTCTTTGTAAGTAAAGTGTTGATGTTGATTCTGTTTGGTATAGTATTTTAAGAAAATATGTAATAAGGTTAACTCACTGCTTTAACTGAGCTTAAATATGACTAGCATAACTTATATGAATAAAATATTGTGAAAGAAACTGATAATACCTTTTTGGACCTAGTTTAGTTTCTTAGATTTCTTTTAAAAATGCACTATATTTATTTATTTTATTTATTTGTATTCTGCCTTTATTATTTTTTATAAACAACTCAAGGGAGCAAACATATTTAACATACCTTCCTCCTCCT
This sequence comes from Acrochordus granulatus, assembly GCA_032468055.1. NCBI lineage: Eukaryota > Metazoa > Chordata > Lepidosauria > Squamata > Acrochordidae > Acrochordus > Acrochordus granulatus. Next base: position 29,551 of record JANHZU010009704.1, on the reverse strand, counting down.
ATTTTCTCCAGAACAGCAACCCTGTGAGGTGAGTTAGGCTGGGAGAGAGTATCTGGTCCAAGGTCCCCCAGCTGGCTTTCATGGCTAAGGCAGAACTAGAACTTATGACCTCCCAGTTTCTAGTCTCTTCAATTTTATTTAAATAATTTATTTAATTTAATTTAAATCAATTTTAATTTGATTTTAATTCAGTTTGCTATGGTAATGCAGCCTTCCCCAAACTAATATACTTATGAACAGCAACTTCCAGAATTCCAAGCAGCAGAATCAGTTCAAGGGCATCTATATTCTTCTGAAACATAACCTTTTAACTTTGTATGTGTAGACATAGTTTCAGCAACCATAACTATAGTAAAATGGTAACTGCATCATATACAAATGATACAATTACAGTACATTTGCAAATACATAAGTTGCATCATTTATATTATATAACTTGTCTTTTGAAAATCTAAAACAGTGAAATATTAATTTATTTGGAATTTGCAAGTGTCTTTATTATTTTCATTGATCTCTTGCATTTTTCTGAGAATTCAGAGCCATATACAGGAAGCTTCGTTACACTGTAGCCTCAATTAGGCTGACAAATGAGCTCCATAAGGGGAATCTGAACTTGGGTCTTCCAGGTCCCTATCTTAACATCATGTTCATTTATCAATGCCAAGTTTTTTATATTTACACATGCATACAGAATATATCCAAAGTGAGGTCCATAGACAATTTATTATATAAATTAAATGTTTGAATTGGTTGCCATTTTCTTTTAGACATTTCCTTACTCATTTGATACATGACCTTTCCTAGTGCATTCCAATGATGCATTTCTAAGAAGAGTATCATTTTCACTGAAAAAAAAAACCCTAATAAAACCTAATTGACCTGTGGGGCTTGAGTTTTGGTATACAGACCCAGACATACAGACATAAATTATAATTTTAAAAACTGAACCAGAAGTATTTGTAAAAATAATATTCATATATTATTCCAAAAGACTGAGGAAATAAAAAATATAAGCAAGCATTTTAGAAGCAAATTTATACATTTGCATTTGTAATATCTTCAGATTTAGATAATGATCTGGTTTGGCAATCTTTTAAATTGGCTTTAAATTTTTGGTTACATTAAGCAAGGAGGAATGAACTAAAATAAATCTGATAAGCAATGAAGAAAATTGGGATGACTGTATACTACTTCACCAAAGTAGTGAACTTTGGTGAAGTAGTATAAATTGTTCAACTTACCAAACGTGTTAATGTTAAGATTTTACTGTAGAATTATTACTGTGGTAATCATTGTATGTATTGTTCTATTTGGCAGCTTCAGCTAACACAAAAATCTGCAGTTCCACCGGAAGCCATGAGCATAATTGTTCCAATCATTTATGACATGGCTTCAGGTACCACACAGCAGGCAGATATTCCCCGGCAACAAAACTCTTCAGTTGCTGCTCCCATGATGGTTAGCAATATTCTAAAGAGGTTTGCAGAACTGAATTCACCACGGCCAGGTACTGTACATGTGCAGTAGGTCAAATCATCTGCATGCTTGAGTGGGCCAGAGTCCCAAAGGTTAAAGCTTAAATATTGCACTTTATCATGAATGTTGCTTTGACTTCATTGGTTTTATTAAAACCTGGTTTCAATTAATGCATGTAAGTGATAAATCGTTGGAATAATTCTTTCTGGGTGTTAGAAGGGTTGTATTATCAACATGTTATGGACTTTATATCATTGACCAAGGAAGTGTAATGCACTTGATGACATGGCCTATACTACTGTGCTCATAGTTACGCTATTTGAAACATTACCATATGACTTGCTGTATATATACTTATGTAAAAAATAGTGCTTGTTAGTCAACTTGCGCTGTAGGTAAATGTCTTCCCATTTATTGTAATTTAATTGTTATAAGGTTTACTGCCTATCTTGTTCTTATGTGTACTCCTACAAAGAAAGTCAAGGAGCCAGCAAGATTGATCGATTTATAAATTATTTATAAAGTAACAAATTACAGTATTAGCTTTATTTTCTGTATTCCATGACTAACAACTTGCCTTGACTGTACTTTCTCTTTTGTGCTGCTTTCTTTGTTTCTGTGAGATACTTGTGTATTCAGTTTCACTTTGACCCTTAATAAAAAGTGTTAGAAAATTTTGAAATGCACTTTTTCAACAGTTTTATTCTTGGGTTTACAATTCTGGCCCAAGACACTAACTCTCAGATTTCTTCTCTCCTTGTTAACTGCTTATTGGTTTGATTTGAGATTACCAATAATTATATTGGCTTTAAGTTTGTTTTAAAGCCAGCACAATCCTTGGGTACTGTTGATGAGCACTGATTCTAAAGTTGCACTGTATACTTGACTATATGCAAGCAGTTTATAGGATTGAGGTGGTATGGATGGTGCCTCTTCAAATGCTTGCCTTTACTTTTGGTAATACTCCATCTGAACCTCTGATCATCATGGAGGTAACTGCGATTTTGGGAGGGTTAGCCATGTGTTTCCACCAGGGTATGTGGTTCAAGGTGAGTTATCCAACATTCATGCAGTAGTCACTAGCACATTTGGAATATTATGTATGCTATCTGTAATTCATGCATGCTTCAGAGAGCAGCTTAATTGTGAGTTATTTAAGCAGTGATGCTCATGGGAGGGGAACTGCACTTCTTATCTATAACTGAACAGTTAGTGGGTCATTGGTCATCTGGCTGTACTCTTGGGGATTAACTGAAACTGGAAAAAAATTAAAATTAGCAATTGTGATTTAAACTTGCAACATCTTTTTTCACATCACTATAAAATATAATGGCATCTAGATAATTAATGCATACCTTCTAAATGGAAGTTTTAAGAAGATTCCATGGCTACTTTTCCTTGCTTTGTTATTTTGAAATTGTAAGTTGAAGCCAAGTATACATGTAAGTTACATATATACTCTCTGCTAGAAACATTTCTATCTAATAAAGGCCTCACAGATTGTATTCCCTCACAGACAGTATTCTTTAAAGGATTAACACAGCACCACCTTCAAAAGCTGGAGGCATTCAGCTTTTGGAGTTTTTTGCCAGGTTAAAAACATACTCTGCTTTAGCTGTCACTTTGTCTTCGAGTCTCTTTTCAACAAAGTACTGGGATACTAATAGAGTTATTTGAGCTCCCATTATTCACCCCAGCTCTTGGAAGCCTTGCAGTTTGAAAGCATGTGAAAATGCAAGTAGATAAATAGGTACCACCTAAATTGGTGGGAACAGTGTTCTGTGTGCTTCAGTGTATAGTCATGCCAGCCACATAACCACAGAAGTGTCTTTGGACAACACTTTGGCTCTTTGGCTATGGAATGGAAATGAGCACCAACCCCTAGAGTTGGACATGACTGAAAAGGAAAACCTTTACCATTTTTTTTACCTTATATAGTGTTAATAGAGTTAATTACTGATACCACTGACTTCTCATTCTGATTTAGTAATAACTTTTTCTTTTGAAGACTGAAAAATATTAGTGTTAATGTAACTATTGACAGCAATGACATCAGTAACTGTCTAATTGTTTTGCATTTTCTAATAATTATCAAAAGTGTTATTCAATACTATTAGCATGAATTTCTTTCTTTGGCAATATAGTTTAGCATTCTCACTTCCCTTCCGAGCACAGGATAATATACATGGGAGATATATTTACAGCTATGCAGAATTTGATTTCTAATCCACAACCAATATTCTTGCTTTTGGCTTTTTTAAATGCATGATCTTTCCAGCATATGGAAAATCTCATTGGCTTGGCTATAATGTTCTATGTGCTTATTATGTAGCAATCAGTATTTAAAAGACATACTGTTTATTTTTTTATACTAACTGAACACTTTCTAGTAGAACTAAGCAATTAATATAGACTATTGAAATTATACTTTATGGTGCATAAACTGTTATTGTTAGTTATTTATATTTTGATGTTTTACCAGTGCCATAATGTAATCTACTTCTCTAACTTGTTTTTCTTTCCCTTGTTCTAGGTGAATGTACAATCTTTGCAGCAGTTCGTGATTTAATGGCTAACCTTACCTTGCCTCCTGGTGGCCGTCCATAGGCTATTTTATGCAAAGGGTAAAAATGAGATGAAGCGGAAAAACTCTCTCTGAAATAAAGCCTTTGGTTTCTTAAAATGGAAGAGACATTTTCACATGTAACAATTTTAGAAGAGCTGATACAGTGGATTGGCCTATTTTCAGGGATGCACTTTTGTCATTTTTTTTCTTCCTACAGCACTCTTAAAATGTTTTAAGTCCTTTCAGACTCATGATAAATTTATGTATCCGCTTGGCAGTAAACAGAGTTAATATTTTGTTTTATACTTCAAAGATTATGAAAATGCCAAATTTGTTTATTTAATTTTTTTTCTGATGTCTTGGTGTAATAGTCTTTTTTAAGGCAGAGCTGTCATTTTTTGAATACTGTAAAACTGTGACAAACTTTATATTGAAACTGTATTTTAATATTACTGCTTTGAAATGTTAAAAATGGACTTGTTATGTAAGCAAGTCCCCAAAAGCAATATTTAATAAACTAGATTTTTTATAAAAAGGTTACTTTTAAAATGTGCATTTATATAGAAAAAAACATTTAATATTTGCTCAGAACAGTGTTGTGCTGTTTTTCATTAGATCATCATTGTTGGCAATCATCTCTGTATCAAATAGTAGGATATTGCCAGATGTTTTTAGTCAAGCTGATGATTTCCAGAAATGCCCAGAGTAGATAGGGGATGGCTATTCTTTTCCTCCTGGTTTTATTAATTCTTAGACAGTATCTTGAGTCCAGAAAGCTGGCTTGAGTTCTTGTACCCAGAGTTGAGTTCTTGTACCAGGCTTCCTGGCTAGCTTTTTAAAATCAATATTATGCACTAAATGTCAGGTAAATTTGAAACAGGTTCTTTTTAAAGAGAGGTATTTATTTTGATGGGATCAAATGGGAAATGGCAAGTCATATTCAGTATTGCTAAACCAGAACTAAAAATATATCTGTGATGTGGTGATCATTCTTCATGGTAGGGGAAAATAAGGAACCAGTCTGAAACCTCCCTATGCATCTAAGGTGAATCATTCCATTTTGCAGCTATATTTTGTCAGTTACTTTACTGTGTGCAACTGTGCGACATCCTCACGTTTGCATGAACATGCTGCATGTTGAATTTAGGGTTACCACATACAAGGCAAAGGACTCAGAGAATCTGAAAGATGGAAAAAGGAGGACACAACTGTAACTTTCTTGGCATCTGTGACAAAAATGCAGTGATAAACTGCAAAAAAAATTATAGTTAGATCCATAAGTATACGAAGTTATTTTTTCTAGTGCCAGAAGGACTGATTTTTCAATTGCAGAATGTGCTAAAGACAATTGGAGGCAAAACCCTTCAGCGTATAACGATGAACTCAGCGACAGGGTACATAGTCAACTGATAAAGGTCCGAGAGCCGAGTTTGTTCACTTTCGGTGTGTGCTTACTAGGGAAGCTTGCCCTGCCAAGAAATCAGCTCACGTAAATACTCGACAACTTGGGAATATTTTATTTTAAGGCTGCTCCTGAATGGAGGACACAAGGACAAAAAGGAAGACACGTTCTCCTTTTGCTGGAAGTCTGGTACCCTAGTTGAACTTAAGAACTAAATTAATACAGTACCATCACTTGCTAAAAAGGTGAGGTGGGGGCAGACAAATGTCTCTAGCTAAACCCGGATCAGTCCTGGTGCAGGACGCAAAAGAAACGGAGTTTAAGAACAGCGTTGCGGAAGCTGCGCGCGTTCAGAAGGGTTGAACGTTGCTCGGCGTTTCCGTACGCTCAGAAAGCTGCGCGGGGATCGGGGATTCAACGTCCAAAGAGGGGACCGAGTTAGGAAAGGCTGCGTTGCAGGTCCGCGGCGGGAGCAGGATGCTAACGCGGCTGTGCGAGTCGGATGCCCCGCCCGCGCCCGCTTTCCCTTGGACGGAGGGCCGCCGCGAAGCGCAGCGCGCGGTTCCCCCGCCGCCTCGCTACGCCAAGGAGAGCAGGGAGGAGCTCCCTAGAGCGCGAAGAGCCGGCAGGGGACATTTTGCCGGGGGATCCCGCGAAGTCAGCCATCCGAGGGGAAGAGGGGATTCGGCCGCGGGTGGTCGAAGGCTTCCGCCCGTCTCTGCGAAGCGACGACGGAAGTCCGCCCGGCTTTTTCCGCGGCTCAACCTGGCGCCTCCCGCTCGCTATGGCGCTGGCGGAACTGGCCGAGCGGCTCAACTGCTCCGAGTACAAAAACTGGCTGAAGGCCGGGCACGGCCTGCTGCTCCTGGGCGGCGCTCTGCGGCGCTTCGCCGGCGAGCAAATGCGCGCCTTCCACCGCCGGCTGGTCGCGAGCGACGTGGCTCGCTTAACCCCGCCGGGCCGTCGGTGTGACGGGCGCTGCGCCCCTCGAGGCAAGCAGGTGAGGCTTCCCTCCGCAGGGCTGGCACTCTGGGCGGGGCTGGAGAGGGGCGCGCCTTGTCCCGGGCCTCCGCAGAAACGACCGCGCCCGGTTTGCGCTAGGCGTGGAGCCCCGCGTTGGACCCCCCTTCTGGGGTGCAGATGCAGATCGTCGGAAGCGATCGACGCGCCATCACCGATCCGCTCCGAAAGAACGCTTGCGTCTTCCCTCTACCTGCTGCTGGGACGGGCGCGGATCCGGTCCAGCGACCTCCCGGAATGGGCCGCCGGGCGGGCTGCTTTGCTACGCGCTTCGTTGCGATCCCGCCTCCGGCTCAGCGCTCTCCTCTGGCGCGGCTGCCCGCGGCGCTGGACGGCCTCCCTTCGTCCCGCGAGCGGGATCGGGCCGTCTTGCTCTGCTTAAGCGCCTCCTCGAGACGGGCGTCCGCGCAGCGTCTGGGGAGAGGAGCGGGCTTGCCGGAGGAAGGCTGGGGAACAGCGAACCGCCCCTGCGAAGGGGAGCCTCGGGGGCCCGTCCCCGAAACAAGCGGCCCTGCCCCCTCCGCGCGTGCGGGTGCGAGATTCCCCGTGACTAGCTGGACTGGCCCTTGGTTTCTGAGTGGATTACAAAGCTGAATCTCGTTTTAACTCCTAGTTCGTCCTCGGGATAAATACCCAGCTGAGCAAAGCACAGTACTTTATATTGCAACAGGTCATTAACCGGCTCGAAAGACGTCATAAAGACATACACACATAGCCCTTGTTTGAAAGTTTAAAAAGAAAGTTTACAGCGTACAGTACTTAGAGTTTATCAGGGCAGAACTGGCACAACAAACATACAGCAAGGATACTTACTATTCTTTTAGCTTTTGCCCTTTTAAGGACTCCTGAAAAGATTAAATTATTCCATATCAATTTCTATTCCATGACAATTTTTTAAAGTTTTCTTAACATCAGTGTGAAAACCTTCACAGCTACTCTTCTTTATCAGGCTGAATCACCCAAGCATTTTTACACACCTAGATGCAGATTGTGTGTTCTTGTGTTGAGTGATTCTGTAATCAAAGATGAGTTTACAAATGAACTGAAGTGTCCAGAGATCAGACAAAGATTTGCTGAAGATTTTTTGTGATGAGTCACAGTGAGTCAAGATGAACATTTTAAAACATTTGCAAGACTGAATGCACTGAGGATTGAAAGTCATCACACATTTGACTGCTTTGTTTTTTTAAAATCAGATTCATTTTGGTAAAACAATTTTCAACTGGGCAGAGGAAACTGGGAGCTAGACTTCCCCCCCTCCATTTCTAGGCTTCTATAGCTTTATGACATTTCCCACAGAAGTATTTCTAGCTATTTTTGCTATTTACATAGAGGATCCTGCTGGATGCCAGACTGGAACATATTAAAATTAGAAATTTTTGTTGCCTCAGCATCTTTGCCCTTTTCCTTGGCAAGAGTAAAGGCCCTTACCCTCCATTCTTCAGCTTGATTGCATTTTTGTGATTTGGGGTGTATGTATGTGCTTGAGAGAGACAATGTTTCATGTTTTCCTTTCTTTGTCCACTCTCTTTTATTCTTTGCCTATTATAGTTGTAAATATTTGAGATTGGAAACTCTTTGTTTTGTTTTGAAAATATTTTTTATCCTTTCAACTTGGAAAGAAATCAAATAATCTTTGTGATTCCCTTAGGTAAAGGATATGGAGTTGGAGGGTTGTTTACATTGGTGTTTCTTTCACTTTGCAGTTTCAACCTTGCTGTTGCTTATGTAAAGAATGGAAAAAGGAGATTTTGAACCATCACACACACAAGATGGGAGACATTTATTGGGGGAACTGCAAACCTTGGCTCTGGCCTTCTAACTCATGGGAGTTGGCAAAGGTAATGCAAGACAGTTATCACCACATAAAATAGGTTTTAAATATGGAGCAATTGGGGGGCTGTGATTCTCTTCTGATATTCCCAAGCAGAGATTAAAACACATGGGTGCTGCTGTAAGATTGTTGTACAATCTTTTCCTAGCTGTGGATAGTATGTGCATGCACTGAAATAAATACACAGTCAAAAATGTGCTTTAAAAATATGCTGATGTATAATACCTTCCAGGTAAAAATGCCACTTACCACTTCGGTACTACATTCGTCTATATTATTTCAATTCAAAAGATGATAATGGCATCTGAGTGTCATATAGTCCAATTTGTAATAAAGAAAGGGTGATGGAATGCTTCAGCTTTAGTTCAGAAGGAGTTTCAAAATGTACAGGGATCAATGTAACACCTCTCTGCCACTCATTAGAGTAGCCCATGTATTCTCAGGTACCTCTCCTAAACTGAATCCATAGTGTTGCACATCTTAGCCATATAGATAATCCAGGAAGGCCTCAGTCTTTCTTCCTGGATATTGCTATGTTGGTAACCTGTGTCTTTAGGTGCAGAGAGATAAAAAGAAGGCACAAATATGCTTGCCTGACTCTACTACTGGCCTTTGGAATTTAATTGTATCAGATGTGTATATCTATAAATATACATTGTAAATAGGAAAATGACAGCTACAAAAATGAATTGAGCTAGTTGGTTGGCTTTGCCTAAAGCCACTTGTCTGGTTCTCCAGAAAGCTACGATTATAGTTATTGCTATTTCCATTCATTATATTAATCTTATTCTCTGATCTAAAGCTCAGTTAGAAAGTAATGACTGACCATACATGTTTTTCTGTACCGTTCAGGCTTACATGCCTCGTGGAAAAGCCGATGTTTGTGGACCTGACAAGTGTGATGCATCAGCACTCTTAAACCTTTTCATTTTCTGTGATCACTTCAACAATATTAATCCAGAGAAAATCAGAGAGGTATTCAATAATGAGTATTTGACATTTCTTTTATTAATTCTTAGTAGGCAATCAGAAATATATTTTCTGGGATATCATTGGTAACTGTGGCCCTCTTTAAAGGCAACAGTATCTTTTTTTTTAGTTCTCTTCATTTGAATGAAGACTTATATGGAGACAGCAAAGCTTAGTAGTCTCCCTTTTTATCCAAATTCTCTGCAATCATAGAAAATCCAGAAGAGAGATTGGGTGATTTCCCTCTTCCCAAAGAGCCAGACTTATTTTGGTTTCAACAAGTTGTCTAGGCCTAGTTATTAAACAGTATTGTGGCTTCAAATCCCTGCTTTACTAAATAGACATCTCAGGATGTCTTTCAGAAGATCCTGTACAGGTTTCCTTTAAGTTTAGGAGCCACAACTGACATCAAAATAAGTACCAGTAATTGTTTTTGGAAATGTTAAGTGGTAAAACAGCCAGCTCTGATCCCTGAATGTCATTTGGAAGAAAATGGATATTGGCAGGGCTGTGAAGAAGTCATGATCCCACAACCAAATGTGAATCATAGAACAGGATTGTAGGTCGTCTACAGCATTTCCTGGGAAAAGTTAAAGCAACTACAACTGTTCCTACATTTGTGTGGGTTCTGTCTTCATCTCACTTTTGACCTTGGTTAAAAATATGTTTGGTTAAAATATGCCATGTATTTTCCTGAAACACATCGCTGCCATCTCATTCAGATAAAGTCTCTTGTATTGTGTCTTGTACCTCACCCTTTTCTCCCATTTTTTTTTTGTCTGCTGTCAGGACAGAGAGATTGCCTAAAGAAGCTATCTCTTCCTGAGCTGCTTTTCTCTGCAGGGCACAGCTTCCCTAAAAAGTACTAACCACAAATTAACAGGCTCAGCCCTGTGCCCTTATTTCGTTGATTAGAACCCTGCCAGATGCTGGCATTGCTGCCTGGAACCTACCAGACCTGAATCAGTTTCACACTGAAGGTTTTGTTATGAGAGGTGGGAAATTTGGAAATGTGCACATTGATTGGAAAATTGATAAACGAGGTAGCCACTAAATGAAATGTGTCTGTATTTCTGCACAGTTCTAATGTTTTAGGTATAAATGAACAAATAAATACAATATAATCAAAGCCTGAACTGAATCTTTTGAAATCAAATGTATCATCTTTTTATGATACTGTGGTATGGGATAAAAAGGAAGGGACTGTAACATGAATACTTGGCTTTCAGTCAGATTATTCAGTTCACTAGTTATAGGATTAAATCTCATTTATTGTAGTATTTTCATTTGCCTGCTTTCAGTTGGAATGTTTCCTGTGGAGCACTATGTGTGTTTCCTTTGGCAAAGATTGTGACTGCAATCTAGAAAGTTTACTTACAACCTTCTTCTTCTATAATTGTATTTAATTGATTTTTTTTCTAAAGTAATGAATTATTTAGTGAAAAGATGTAACTGATTTTCAAGGAGTCTTCAGTAGTTTGTATATCCTTTCAGATGTCAAATACCACATAGTGTAATAAACTTAAGATTGATTATTGTGTGAGAAGGGCCACTAAAAATAGTATCTTCCTTCATGGACTGTAACTTTTGAATGTATTTTCCACATGAAATGATGATGAGCTGGTGTTATTGACAACATTATGTGGTTCTGGCATAAAACTCATATAATTCAGAGCTATAACTTGAGAATTGGACCTCACTTACCATTGCCCATAGCAGATTTATGATGTACTTTTTGCTATATGTTTATACGTTTAGGTGATAAAGTGCCGCAATGAGTTAATGCATTCTGCAGACATGAAAGTTTCTTTTTCCTGGCTGAAAGAATTTGGAAACCATGTCCAAAATTTACTGACTGAATTCGATCATGTTCCAGAGGCTCAGACAGCTTGTGACAGGATAAAAAAAGTAATATTTGCACATTTTCTAACATATTATATGGATACTATTTTTAATATTTCTTCCTTAGTTTGGCACTCTGATAAATATTGGAGAAAATGACACTGCTTGTGTTGTTTACAGTCTCAAACAGTTTTTATGTTTTGTTTTTTTCAGGCCACAAAACCTGTTAGTTAAAAAATTCCTAGAACCTCTGATCTGCAAAATAGCAGTGAGGCTTTTCTAGTGTACCTTAGAAAAATTGCTATGGATGCCTTCACTGTTTTCCAGTGATTTGTTTGACCCTTAGTCAATCAAGGAACTCCTTAAAGTTCCTGTGGAATCTGGGGTTCTGTGGAGCACAGTTGGGAATACCCTGGTCTAAGATAAGAACAGGTGTGTATGATTGGGTTCTTGTAACATAGGGTTTTCTATAGATTTCAGTATAGATTCAGTTAATTTTAGTTGCCATTTAAAAATCTGACCAAAAGGATTTTCCTCAGGTCATTTTAGAAACTCTTTGATGCATTTCAGTGTAGAAAAATGATGTTACTTATTGCTCATCACACAAACAACACTGTCCAGAATGCCAAGAGTACGTTGCATTTTTCATTTAGCAGTGTCCTTTACTCAGAAACTGAAAGGAATTCAGAAAATAGCAGATGTTGTAGCAGGAAATCTGAATGCTTGTGGGCTAGGGACAAACAATGCTGAACCTCTTCAGATATCTGGATACCATTTGAGTCTAAAATGTGTTTCATCAGGAGTGTGCTTTCAGGCAGTCATTAATGGCAAGGACATATTATTAAATAATGTACTAATGTCAACCAGGAGATGGATCCTTTTCTTCTAGTTTCTTAGAACAGTTTTCCCCAGTCCATGTGATATCATCATCTAGGTATTAGTCATTGGCTAGTTGGCATTATGAGAGTTGCAGATCAACACATCTGGATTTCATCAGATAGTGAGTGGCTTCTATCCAAGATTTTGTCATTCATCAGCTTTTTTATTTTGTGTTGCTTTTAATTATTCCAATAGCTCTTGGCATCTGATTGGGATGTTCACATAGCAGGAGAAGATCAGCCTGATGGCCTGGAAGATGAAATGAAGCCAAGCCTGATCAGAGAAACCGAATTAGAACTGATGAAAGAAAGGCTTGAGGAGATTTGTTTCCTTGCAGAAGAACATGGAATGACATCAGAAGAGGTGACTTAATTGCTGGAAACTTAATGTCTATTCTCATTAATCCAGGTCATGATCTGTAGCAAAAACTGCAAAAATGCAAACTTCCTTAAAAAGGCAACTGGACTTTTATTATTAGATATAATTGGAAAATGTTTTGACTCCTATCCAGGAGGTTTTATCAATTCTATGTGAAAAAAAAACAGTTGGTAAGAAAGTATATATATTTCTCAAAAATAGGCAGAAAACAGGATACATGGACAGGGTCTTAAATAACAAGCTAAACTGAGTGATAGGTGAGCAATCAGGATTTAGAGTAGTATTGCCCTTATGCTTAAGTTTTGAAGTTGATCATTGATTCGCTGTAGAAGTGTATTGGAAAAAGGCATTTCAGATTACTCTTCACACTTAAGAAACCATATTCAATAGATCTGAATTTTATAGTTATTAGTTTTATATCCTATGTACAAATAGGGCTACATATCCAGAGCACATGTTGCACCTAATTAGTGTACTTGCATCTAAATATCACTGACATTTAGAAATTGTTCTGCCACCTATCCCCGGCTTTTCCACAAAGCTTTTCTTCAGGGGCATGTTTTTATGGTAAACTGATAATTTAACATAAACCTATGTTTCAAGCTATGTTGGGGAAAAAACTGGAGCTCCCATTTTATAATTTATTATTTTGGTACAGTTATAGCCCCTTTTGGTGCTGAGTATTTCATTTCTAATTTTTCTAAAGACTTCTTTATTTTAGTTGGAAAAGATTAACTCAGCTACATTTTCCAACAGAAACGTTGCTACTCTGTGCAAGAATGGAAGGCTAAAAGATTTTGTTTTAAAGGTCCTATAGAAAAGGCTGAAAGAACTTCAAGATGGTGAAGGGTTTATAACTTGAGTCTTGTGTGAAATTGCTGAGAGCTAGATGGAAAATTAAGAAAAAACATCATACCAGTCTTTAAATATGTCAAGGACTATTGTGTAGAAGATGCAGCAGCTTTGTTCACTTGCTTCAGAAGTTGCATAGAAAATCAGTAATGTTAAAAATAGCCTTGGAAGTCATAGATTTTTCCTTTGCTGAACATATTTAAGCAGAGGTTGGACAGACCTATGTCACAAATGTATAGTTGCCTCTTTTATGATGAATCCTGCATGAGTAAGAGTTGGATGAGATAATTATAATAATCCCTTTCAGTTAAATTATTCCAAAAACCTTGCTTTGGAAACAGAACTGAGTATTAGGAGCGTTGATTATCTCAAAGCTATGTAACCACTATTCTGCCACTGAAAAGTAGATAAATTCTTGTGATATAAAACTGACTCTCTCACTTTCCCAATAGCTGCCAAAACCAATATACTTACAAACTGTCTCAAGTTTAAAGGAAGACAGAATAACCAATTGTTTGTTTAAACAAGGCTATGTGAAAAGAAAGCAGTTCCATGTGCTTAAGTCATTTGGTTAGATTCTCATAATTCTAACTTTTAAAAAGAAGAGATTCCAGAAGTACAGAAAATATAAATACAGTCCAGAAAATGCAACTTGTTTGTGAAAATCTACTGAACTTGGGCACATAGCTTAAAGAAATATTGGACATAAAAGATAGTGTACAGCTTTAGTTTAATGGAAAGAGTGAACGTAATGATTACTGGGTTGAGTTAACAGAAGTCAGTTTTTTGTTCTTTTGTGAAATTATCTGGATGTGCTTAGGCTATTCTCATACTCCAACTTGTTCCAGAGGCTACTGATTGAGAAAAAGACGGAAAGGAATGACATCATATCATACTGAAATACATATTGTTTATTTTTCCTCTTAGGATTTAAATAGAATACAAACAGTGAGAGATTTCTTACTGGACAACCATGAACTTCAGAGTAATTTGCAAATGGAAATGCAGACTCTAGAAGACCTGTTAACAGAACTGAATGCTAAAAAAGAATTGGCAAGAGACATCCAAGAAGTGAACTGATGAACAAACAATGAATCAAATGCACTTCAAATTACCCGCTTCTGGGTTTTTTCAGCAAGTATAATTGTATTGTGCTAGAAGTATAATTGTGTAAATGAAAACTTTAAGGTGGCTTTTTGCTTAAATGCATGAAGACAGAATGATCATAGGAGGAGCAAGATACTATTTTTAGGAATGGAAAGCAGAGGAAATTGTTTTAAATAAATGTGCATTTCTTACTTTCAAGTATGTTTCTTTAGAAGTGCTGTGCCAGTGATGAACAAAAGCAAGAGCTCTTGCTAACAACTCTCATGCTTTACTGTTCTTAGAAAAAATACCTCAAGACAGAACACCCTCTGCATACCTGTCTTTTGCTAGCCAACAGTCTCCAGATCTTGTGCTTGCCTGTGCAAGCACTTTCCCATTTTCCACTTGGTACATACACTAAATTATAAACACAGAACCGTAAATTACTGTGACTGAGTTTGCGCATATTCACAATGTATTCAACAGTGTAACTTGGGGTTAATATAATATCTGCAATCAGCCACTGGTTTGTAAATGGGGCTTATTTACACATGGTTTAAAATTAGTTACCATGTCCAATATTTTTTAGTCATTTTCTCTTGGCCAACTTTCCAACATTTCTTCCTGTATGTAGGAAACACAGTGAAACTTCATCAGAAGTCCCTTTTGGACAATTTCCTTTATCACTTTCTCTCATTGTTTCTAATTTGTTTTTCCTTCACTTTTTCCTTAATTCACACCCGCTCAGTAGTTTTATTTTAGCCACTTTATCCAACTTTTTTTGTTACAACTTTTTATGCTTTAGGATCTCTTCTCTCAATGTGCTGCTATAATTTGGCAATAAGTGATGGAAAGCACTGTTTCCCTGAATATTGACTGTTCTTGCATCAGGTCAAACAATGAGAACCTTTGTCTGCCAGAATGTTGTGTTTATTATGTAGTACTCTGCCTTTATTACTTTGTAAATAATCTACATAATGCTCCTTCCTATTTTCCCCACAACTACCACTGTGAGGTGAGGTGGATTGGATTGAGAAAGATTGCCCAAAGTCACACAACTGGTTTTCATGCCTAAGAATGGACTATATGGTGTATTTAGAAGTCTCAACTTTTTCTCCGTTTTATCAGATGCATATTTCGTCATTTTTCTCCATGCAACTTTATATAAAATAATGAAATATACTCACTTGAGCAGTATTTGAGGCCCATCAGATAAATAGAAAGTTTACATAACCATGTTGATAGAATATTTTTCTTCCTAATGTTTCCCACAAATTTGGTTTTTGGATCAACCCTTGGTTGAATTTTCTACATTCATACAGGAATGTAGAAAAATCTACATTATGTAGATTATTTACAGCCTTTTTTGTTGCATTGGTTGCAACAAGAATGGATTAATCATCTTGTTGCCAGAACCTCATATTATAAGCTGAGAGGGACTGGCCCAAAGTCACCCAGCTGGCTTTCATAGCTAAGATGGGACTAGAACTTAGTCTTAACTATTAACTACTAAATCAAACTGGCTCTCCTTTGACATTTGTAGAATGCAGAGGAAAAATAATTATTATTACTGAAAATAATAGGATAGTACCAGTATTTTGAAATAAAAACTTCAGAATGCATATGAAAATCTTTTTAAAAAACCATCAAAAGCCCCCTTTTTGCTTTGTGTAGCTTCTTCAGAAGATAGTTCCATCTATCTCTGGATGTTTCTGCACACAACATAACTGGAAGCAATTTCTGCACCACCTTTTTGAAAAGATAAAAAAGTCAGTATCCGGAAAAGTTATGACCGTTCTTGTTTTAGACTGAATTATATTAAAATTGTTTACAATTTAATACTAAAAATTACAATTTTATTTAATATTAAATGTCTATTAATCTAGACATTTAAAACTTTTTTTTTTTTTTTTTACAAACTTTCCATTCTGGGAACATTTTATATTCTGAATTGTGGAACAGAGATGGAAGATGTACCACTCTCCTAATAGTACACCTTGGAGTTTAATTCAAAATAAGCCTCAAAATTTCTGCTGCTTTCCAGATAAGCTCATAGAGGATTGCAATCTGTTTGCATACAGTACATAGCTTTCTTTATTAGGAAACCAAGAATTCATTTGAGTTGGGCAGCCAGTAAATTTAAATAAAACAAGTTAACAGGAGCAGCAACTGTATATATTTCTCTTTGTTTTCTGAAAGATCTATTGAAACTAAAAGTATTCTTTATTAGGTAAAAGGCTGTAATTCTCTCCACAGCTATATAGGAACAAACTCTCTTGAGCTCAGCAGATTGCTTGGATATGAATACAAAAGAACATGCTAATAAAGATGTCTTATTCATTATGCTAGTAATAGATGTGCTATAGGATCACATATTAATTCAGAAAGTTAAAAATTAAATATCTCATAATACATGCATTATTTAAAAGTCTGAGTTAGACATTTCAGAAGATTACAGTATAGGAATAGGATTGAGAGGAGCAAGAAGTGATGAAATTCTGCAAACTTCCAGCTGTAAAACTAAAGCACTTGAATATGAATGATTATATCTTGTTCCTTCAAACATTCTTTTAAATTTAGGCTAAGTTTATAAATATATTGGCGTCAGGTGTGCCAAGACAAGTATTAGAGCAAAACTGATCTTCTCTCAATTGTTTCAGTAATTATCTTGTATTCAAAGGCTATAAAAAGGATATATTTTGTTATATTCAAGGCCAGTATTAAGTTACTGACCAATCCATTAGAAATGAAATTGCATTACTCATTTCATGTGTGGCTTAAATGTGTATTTTTTAAATTTAAGTCTCATTCAAAATCTTACACTGTCACTCTATATGAATTATTAGAACCAAATACTGGATAAAGATACCACCAGACACAAATCTTTTCATTCACATCAGTACTGAACAATTTATAAACTGGACATAACTACAGAGAAACAAGTGTCTAATTCTTGACTATATCATGCTATTATTACTAGTGGTGTATAATATTAGTAGTACTACATACCACCAATGATAGCACTAATCATTATAGTCAGTTTCCTAACTGGAATTAAATACATCAGTTTAAGATTAAATATTTATTGGTTTTCTCAAGCTTCAGATTAATTTCAGATCTGCAAACCAATCACATCATACTTCCAATAACTTTTGTGAGGAATTTTTTTTAAGAGATTAGCTACATCAGAAAATTATTAATCATCACTCTGTATATATAGCTAAAGGAAAACAAAACAATCCACATGTATTACTACAATGGGAAAATTGTTTCTAATGGAGCTAGAATTCAAGTATTTTCAGTCATGTATATTGGGAATTTAACACTTATATCAGGAGAATGTTTACATTCACTGAAAACACATCATAGTTTAACTAAAGGTAAAGGTTTCCCCTACCAGTCATGGCTGACTCTAGGGGATGGTGCTCATGTCCAATTCATAGCCAAGGGAGCCAGAGTTTGTCCAAAGATGCTTCCATGGTCATGTGGTCAGCACAACTATATGCCAAGGCGCACAGAATGCTGTTACTTTCCCACTAAAGGTGGTACCTATTTATCTACTTGCATTTTTGAACTTGCTAGGTTGGGAGGAGCTGGAGCAAGTAATGGGAGTTCAACCCATTACACAGCAGTACTTGGGTCTCGAACTGGCAAGCTGCCAACCTTCCAGCTGACAAAACCAGCATCTTAACCACTCAACCACTGCACTCATAGTTTAATTAGAACAATATAAATAACCAAGACCTAGGATACTTGTAGTGCCAGCCACAAGATCTAAAAGAAATTTGGATATCCCTGATAGCAGTTGAATATCAGTTAAATATACCTATGTAATAAACCATGTAAATTAAATAATATTAATGTATAAACTAATGAAACACATTTATAAATGGAATGTATAGTTGTTAACTCTCTATGCTAAGTACCTTCTACTCTCTATAGTAGATCATAGTAGTATAATATCAGTTCCTCACAGTGAAAGAATCTTTGCAGTTACCATAACAACTTGCTTTCAAAGAGGTAAAACAGATCTCAAGTCATTTGTTTTAATATTAGTTTTACATTGCAAACATTCTACTTGATGTCAAGTTACAATCGTCAGTGCTAAGATTATACCTAGTATTTGATGCCTAAGAAAACATTCCACTCAAATATCGGACTTTTTGTTTTTTCTGCACATGTCAAGAATTGAAATACAGCATATATTTACAGAACACAAGCCACTATGTACCATTTGTTAATTGATCACATTATAAAAGAACATGAAATATAATTGTAGTTTTAACAAAATTATATTCACCACTCATAAAGCAAAGACTGCTGATATAATCCAGTGACTTTATACCACAAGATTCTACATTCTTGCAATTATTAATACTGCTGCTATACCAATATGGATTTTTTTCCTTTCAATTAAT
>JANHZU010009703.1:192535-202963 GCA_032468055.1 Acrochordus granulatus | reverse complement strand
AAACTTCTTATGCAGATAATCTAGGATTCCTTGGGAATAAGTCTAAAGATGGTACATTCAAGGGTTGTGGAAAAGCCAATTCCCTACCCTGGCCTCTTGGCACTGGGCCTCTTCTTTGGGCTGCAAGAGAGACCTGAGACCGGATGCTTTTTCTTTACACTAGAGAGATTGATAGATCTGTCAGCCAGAAATCCTGTTCTTTGGTTTGTGTATTAGGGAGACTGTAAAACTAAGGAAAGTGTGTGACACATGAACACACACAAACATATATATATAAGAGGGAGGGCAGAAAGAGAGATAAGAGGCTTTTTCTAACCTCCAAATGATTCACAGGGAACTTAACTTTAGGAGGGAGAATTAAAAGAAAGATCAGTAATGTAATGGCATTAAGAGCTTCTTGGTTCAAGATTTTCTAATTCGTATTTCAAAACAACTCTTTCAAATGCCCAAGCAGACTTTTTTGTAGGGGGATTTTCTGATAAGGGAATATGAAGATAATTTGTTAGCAGCTATCCTAGGACTATACCTTCACAGTACAGCATACTCATCATGCCCCAAATTCAGTCCCAGTCTAAAAAGAATCTCTGTCTTCTTTACATTGATAATAGCTCCTATTATCAGCATAAGCAATATGCTGTTTGAGGCAGAGTTTATAGAGCCAGGATTTAATGTAATAATATATATGAAGACACAGAAATTCAACAGAAAGTGAAGAGGAATTAAAGAGCTTTTGATGAGAGTGAAAGAGGAGAGTGCAAAAGCTGCTTTGAAACAGCATTAAAAAAAACTAAGATCATAGAATCTGGTCCAATCACTTCCTGGCAAATAGAAAGGGAAGAAATGGAAGCAGTGGCAGATTTTACCTTCCTGGGCCACTGCAGATGGTGACTGCAGCCATGAATTAAAAGATGCTTGCTCCTTGGGAGAAAAGCTGTGGCAAACCTAGACAGCATATTAAAAAGCAGAGACATCACCTTGCCTACAAAGGTCCATATAGTCAAAGCTATGGTTTTCCCAGCAGTAATATATGGTTGTGAGAGTTGGACCATAAGGAAGGCTGAGCATCAAAGAAGTAATGCCTTCAAATTGTGGTGCTGGATAAGAATTTTGAGAGTCCCTTGGAGTGCAAGGAGTTCAAACCAGTTAATTCTAAAGGAAATCAACCCTGACTCTTAATTGGAAATATAGACACTGAATCTGAAGCTCAAATAGTTTGGCAACCTAACGTGACGAGAGGACTCACTGGAAAATACTGTGATGCTGCAAAGATTGAAGGCAAAAGAAGGGGACAACAGAGAATGATATGGTTAGATAGCATCATCTATATAGTGGGTCTGGATTTGAGCAGACTCTGGGAAGCAGTAGAGGACAAGGAGGCCTGCTGTGGTCCCTGGGGTTGGAAAGAGTTGGACATGATTTAATGACTGAACACCAACAATCCTCCTCTCAACATAAGGACAGGAGGAAAGCACATTTATGTGGCCATGAAGAAGAATCTGTAGTGTCATAACTGAAGAGCACCAAGTTGGGGAAGTTTCAGTATATTAGTTGGGGAAGTTTCAGTTCAAACCTCTTTTTGATACAGTAAATTCCAATAGCTCCTGGTGACATGTTTATTTTAGATCACCCACATTACCCCATTTACACTCCCAATCCTTCAGAAAGCCATTTGAAAGCATATTGAAAATATTATGCTTTCTAGTGGACACACAAAAGACAATGTCTTGCTCATTCAACCACTACAAGTTACTAAGCAACAAGAATGACATTTCCACTCTAGTGAAAATAAAAATTACAAAGACATGTTGTATGAATTTATTTGTTGGCAAAACAAATCAATAAACCAAATGAAAACAGAGTGGTTGTCATGAGGAGAAGCTGGCTGCAAAGACATCCTTCTTTCTTCATTGAAAAGCTTCTTGCAAACTATGGTGGTTAAATGATAGCTTGCCTTTTGATTGGGCCATGTATCTAGAACTTAGGTACCCATCAATTAGACCACCAAAATCACTGAAAATGTATTATGCAACTGTCCATTTCAGCTCCAGAGACAGATCTTGAAAAAAGAAATTTGTCAGCTTCAGATCTGAGTCCAACAATGAATATAAATAGATGTTCCTCAAATTAAGAATGGGAACGAAAGAGGAGGACAAATTAAAATGTGGTTGTGCAAGTAACAGTATCCTGTTCGAGATACCTTGTAATGAAATATTTACACTGGAAATTCTTACAGAATTGTTTCCTCACAGCCCACAGCTCTTGGAAAATCATAATTTGACTTTCATCAGAGTAAAATCTTGTTTTGGTCTCCTGTTCTCTCCTGCCATCCTGAACCCTGCAGTACTAAAAGATGGAAAACTCCATCTTTTCAGCTAAATTATGTATTGGAATGAGTCTAGACCTGAGCCAGGCAGATCTACAGAGTTTAATTTAATTTAATCCTTCCTTAGTGGTCTAGCCACTTAGTGCTTCATCTCACCGCAGTCAATGATTTTATGATGTACATGAATTCACATATGCAAAATAGTCATCTCCATTTGGTCTGTTGAATTCATGTAAAGTTTAATGCCCTCACTTTTTTTACTTGGTTATTTAGGAAGAGATGATGTTTTGAGTGATCACTTTACTTTCTGTAAAATGTGGCAAGCTAGCCCTATTGTATCTGGAAGCTTCCTGCTTGTTCAAGTTGAGTAGGATCTTGGCCTTCTCCCCAAAGCCCTTTCTTAATTGCAGCCATTAAACAAGCAATTCTGCAGTTTAAGAGATGGCCTTTTAGTTAACAGGGATGCTGGTTTTATGAGTTCTCTCAGTGTACTAACATCTTGCTGAAACTTCAGGCTCCTCCACAGGGACAGTAAAGGATCGGTACAAAGCATAAAATCATGGAACAGTTTATCTGAAGAAACAATTGCAACTCTGCTTGATGACGCATGAGGTAGGCCAATGAGTTCCAGGAACATCCACCCCCCAAAGAATTGTTAAGAACTAGGCAAGATTTTTCCAGTCTAACCGAACCCCTTTTTTTTGGTAGGCAAAAGAGGATGACCCAAATCAGTAATTAAAAGGAACATTCTAATGATCTTTCTGAAAGTTCTCCTTGCCTTAAAGTCACATAATTAAATAAACAATGAAAATGTCTATTTACAAAGAAGCCTATGTTCTAAGCAATATCCTTTTAAAATGTTTGTGTCCTGGTGACATGTTCGTGCCTGAGTCCAATACTTGGCCATGTACCTTTTTTAGAAGGTACATTTTGTAATCATTGCTAAATGCATCCTATTTTGCTACTGGAAAGAGTGATCACTGGACCGTAAGCTACATCTTTCCTGCAGAGCGGTAAGAATAATTTGTTTAACTGGAGCTACATTTAAAAATGCAAGGGGAAAAGATTAAGAAGTGCTTATTTCTCTCCATCCTCTCCATCAAAAATTTATAAAATCTCCCCAGTTCTATGCACAACAATTCTCTTGAAGGTGGATTATTTCCTCTCTGTATTTGTTCTCTAAAGTTCATTAGGTGACAGCCATCTGCCCTGAGCTGCACTTGTTGTTTGTCTTTCATAGACAGAATAAGTGAATTATTTCTGGATATGACTTAGTATGCCTCCTTGCAATGTGAATATGACTTATTATTTCCCCTTAAATGTGTTTAAGCACATACATTCATAACTACACACTGAAAGTATGGAGATGGGACCTCTCAAGATGAAATCTCTGATATTTTACCAGAAACGGTGCACCGCATTGTCAGCAAAGCTCCTTGGCATAGAGCAACTTCATATCCTTACTGATTAAAACAATGAAATAAAACTAGCCTCTGCCATTTTGAATGATCATTAAAAAATTAGTTCTTACAGTTTTGAAATGTTGTTTGAAATGACTAATGCATTAGTCATTTCATTGAATCATATTCAATTTCAATTGAATTTATGATTCAATTTATGATTCAATTTCATTGAATCATATTTCCCCTGTGCCTCCCACCCCAGAAATCCAGAGCACTGTCCATTGTTTATATTGGCCTGGCAGCAGTTGAAGCAGACCCTTTGTGAGATTTAGGGTGTGTATAAGATGTTTGTTTACCATGTTCTGGACAATTGGAAATATCATAGGCACCAGTGTAGACTTTAGTCAACAAATAGATTCCAATCAAGTCAGTGACATTACAACTTTCTGATTAAAAGAGTATTTGTTAAAGATGTTGCATTATATTTTTAAAAATAAACATATTCACATTATCAGCATAAATGTGTTGTAAAGGAATTGTTATCTTTATTATGCATGTTGTAATCTGCATGTGTGTCCAATGGAGGCTGGCCTGCCTTTATCAAAAGTCCAGAATATCTGTCCTGAACAACTCAAGGCAAAGGAAATAAGCAACTAAATATTCAGATAGGAGACTGCAAGTAATTGCATTTCACTAAAGACTGTAGGAATGAGCAACTGTGAGTCTCCAGATATAATTAACTACAATTCCCAGAATCCTAACTTGCTTGGCTTATGATGAAAGAGCATGGGAACTGTAGTTTAGCAATATTTGAAAAGCCACAATTAAATGACATTTTTTAATAGCTTTAGAGTACAGTAGTTCAAAAACAGCAGACATTGGGTTCTTATTAAGAAAATGTCTACTGATTTATCTATAAGACTTCTATGGCTACCTGTCTGATGTGCAACAACTCTAGGCAGCTCACAACAATAATAACAGTGAAAAACAATATAATCAGAACTTTCAACCAACACTCTTCCATACTCAGAAAATACAATCCCCAGGCTCAAACTTCATCCAATCCCAATACTTCATGAAGAGTCAGTTTTTTATAAACTCTAGAAGGCTAAAAGGGTGGGAGCCTGCTGCATCCTCAGGGGGAAGGGTAGATGGCAACATCTGAGGAGAGGGACCTGGGCATTGCCCACCCTATCTGACTTTG
Source organism: Acrochordus granulatus (assembly GCA_032468055.1). Lineage (NCBI taxonomy): Eukaryota > Metazoa > Chordata > Lepidosauria > Squamata > Acrochordidae > Acrochordus > Acrochordus granulatus. The sequence continues at coordinate 198,033 of JANHZU010009703.1, read as the reverse complement.
TGGAATGGGCAGACACTCTCAGGGATTTATAGCAGCAGTCCAGAGGCTCTCCAAGCTGTTCCTCCAAGCACCATTCTGACATTCTTCTTTCCACAGAACACCAGATTGCATGTGTCTGCTCCACCAAAGATTAGTTCCTTGTTATACGCTCATGATTGCAATTTCAGACAGTTGAGAAATAAGAGTTAGACTTCCAGGTTGATATATTTAACTGTATTGGAGTGATAGCTTTTCCCGGGGCAGAACATTTCAAACAAAGGGTATGTTTTTAAAATATCCTTTCCATACAACTATTAAGGTGTAGTTATAGGAATGCATACATAGCTTCAGAATAAATGCATTAGTAAAATTAATACTGTTTTCATAGTGAGCCCAGTGGCATATAAATTTGATAAATAAATAGTAGAAAGTGGGATTCAGAGTGGGGAGGAGGAGAAGAGAGAACTTAAGCTGTCTTGGAATGTATAAAAATCAATCAGCTGCAGCAAATATCCATGCAGTGATTAAAATGTATTCCCCTGCAACACTCCAGTTCAAATGTATGGCTTATGTGAGAGACCCATAGAATAATTTTCATGTGATATTTGACCTCCATTCAAAATATGCCTATATTAAGAAAACAATTTTTCACTGGCATTTTTAATGAAAATAAGTTCACAAATCTTTTCCTCTCTTCCCTCCATGATCACTAAGTACTATATGCATGTGTGGACCTTAATCAGTTGCAAGTTCTTTCCATCTAGGGCAGTGTTTCCCAATAGCAGTAACTTTAAGATGTATGGACTTCAATTCCCAGAATTCCTCAGCCAGGATGTGAATTTTGAATGTTGAAGTCTGCACATCTTAAAGATGCTGACGTTAAGAAACACTGATCCAGAGTACATGGCCTAGATATTTGATCAGAAGCAGGGTTAAATCTCTTGTTCATGGGACCATGATCTGTTCCAGGTGGTACAGACAATACCTGTTTCATAGAGATGAGCACTGTGGTATTTACTGTACAGAAAAAATGAAATATTGGCTGGAACTAGGATAAATATCATTATAAACTTACCCAAACAATTTTATAAGGTGTAAAATTGTAAAAGAGTGACTATCTACCACATAATTACTCTTGTTCTTTTTACAGCTGTTGTACTAAAAGATTCCAACAAAATCTCTTTTGAAAACATCAGTGCTTTAGTTTCTTGCCCATTTTTGTTATACATACAAACACATTTTCAACTGTTTTGCTTAATGCTCTTTTATGACAATGGAAACACAAAATAACTTTGTTCTTAGAAGAATGTGGCATATAATATCCCTGCATTGCTAAACATTCTTTGGTTTTTGCTAAAGAGAATTGCAGACAAAAACATTTCCTTTTTCTCTTATTTTGTTTTGTTCTTACTTTGTTATCAAGATGTACAGTCTCATGATTGTCAACTCTCACAATTATACCATCACGACTTTAGATCATTCAACCACTACACTCATGATCCCTGTAGGGCATGATTTCAACTGGTAGTTTTAAATTATGGGAATTTTCTGGAAGACATTCTGGAGCTCAAGTATACTGTATGGCCTCAGGGGCAAACCTTTTGCCAATGTCAAAGGAAATATTTTTCAGGGAGCAGAAGAGTTGAGAGAAGAAAGATTGGTGATAGTGAACTTGATGTGCAAGTTTTCAGGAGAAATTCAGTCGCCATGTGCCTACCTATGTCAACTGTGCCATAATGACACCCTGTCAACACTTACTTTCTTTTCCTTGCCTTAATGATGATCCCCAGGCCATTGGTGAAAGAATCTGAAATCATCAGTAGCTTTACCCATATTATTGTGGAAGTTTTCTTCTTTCTGATTTTGCCAGGGCTAAAATGATTGAATATTTTAGGTTGAAAATTATATAGAGTTGGTTGGTTGGTTTGTTCAAGACATAAAATGCAAACATATTTAATATTTTTGAATCCTTCCACTTTGAGCTTTTGAGCAAATAAGTCATATGAACGCAGCATATAGTACAACCAAACCATTAATGGCATAAGACACCTATGTTATTGACTCTAAAGAGTGATATTTTCCTGACTATGACACTGCAATTCTTCCTCTCCCCATGACCTTGGTGACTAACCTATAAGAAAGATCCTGGAAATTTGTTTGCTCTAAAATAATTCTTATTGCATTCAGTAGCATCTGTGACAAACCGCAGTGATGAAAATAACAATAAGCTGCTGATGACATCATGCAAATGCTGTGATTGGTGTTGTGACATCTGATGAATTTCATGCTTGTTATCATCTGACTTCCCTTCTACCCCCAGGAACCCCCTTGATTATATACATAGTTGCTTACAGAGTTTAAGTCATTAAAAGTTGTTTCAATAAGATGCTATCCCCAAACCAAAAATATAATTTACACTGAGTAGTAAAAATATAAAAGTGTAATTAAAGCAGTGAGTGCAACTGAAAACAATTGTATACAGTTTATAGTGGATAAAAATAATTGTTTCATATTCATAAAAGAGTACTAAGAAATTTAAGATTTATTGTATTAAAAAAAATCAAACTTTGTTCTTTTCTATTTCTACCTCACATACTTTCCAAAATATAAATATCTTTAGTTTTCTTCGAGTTGGTTATTTGTCTTTGTTTTTTTTAGTAGAAAAAGGTATAATATTTGATGAGTACTTAAGTGTGTACCAACTGTGGGATCAGAGACATCCTGCAAACCCTATTAATAGACTGTCATCTAGTGGCAAAGAATGAAAGCAAATCAAATCCATTCAAGTCCTAGTCAAATTCAGCATAACCTGCTAGGTAAGTGCATCAGGCGAGAATAAAATCAGTTAATATTTATAAATACACAAATGAATTTCCACCATCCCGAGGTTGACATATTCACTGAGTAAGAAATGCTGAGAGCTGTAATTCAACAGCATCTTCATTATGGATGGTCAAAATCTCTTCCCTAGATTCTCAACTCTTAGTTAGAAAAATTAATCTCTACTGTAATTTTCTTACTTACGCGGGAAAATTAGCAAGTTATAATCTTTTAACTGGTCATTAAGGATTAAAAAGACTTTTAAATATTCTGGCTAATGTCTACAAAGAACATCTGATAAGTTCTAAAACTGGATTATTAAATGCCTTATAATTACTTTTGTTTTATTAAATCTTAACGCAGTTAAATTACCTTCAACATACTGGCCCCTTTGTATTTAAATTCTGTGCTGTATCTAAATTGCCCTGTCCTCACAAGCTTGTTCTCTGTAGGCTTCAAGCTTTTTTTAGAAATACTATGTCATATGAATTAATTTGTTGAGCCAGAGAACCATAATGCGTCTATGTTAATTAATCTTATTATAGACTGGTTCCAGTAACTAATAAGATTAAAAGCATAAAGCAAGATATATTATTGAATTTATTCAGAAGGAAAATGGTTATCATTTACATTCTGGTTCAGAAATAATTGACTTAAAGGTATTTTATATTTGGGCTTCTGCTGCTTTCTTCTGATCTTTTATTTTCTGGTTTTAGTCATTTTGGACCTGCAGGCTGTGCAATGCAGCTGTGGAATGCTGTCAGCTATTTGTATTTATTAAATTTTTATCCCACATTTATTATTTTATGAGTAACTCAAGGCAGTGAAAATCCTTCCTATCTTCATTAAAAATGGAAATAAAAAGAAAGCTTCAAAAGTTAGAGGCTTGGAGGAGGGCAGAATGTGTGTGTGTATGAATGCACTTATATTTCAACTCAGGAAATGACCATGTAAACGGAAAATAAAAATAGCCCAACAGAACTGAGGTGGAATTTAACAGGAAGCAAATGGATGACCTGAATCGTAAGACATAAACACACAGAGCATTTTAATAGTTATGTAAACTGCAACTTAGTACAGATGTAGGCAGATACGTGTGGTATGTAGATCATCAGCAAGGATGTTGTTAGCAACAACAAAATGATTACTGTTTCCTGTATATTATTAAAGTAGGGGAAAGAACCAACAAGGGAAGATAGGGACAGAAGACTGAAAATTCTTTCTAATTCAAGGCTACAAGCAAATTCTGGGTGTACAATTCCTTAATGCAGTGTGTACTTTTTGTATCAAACCCATGACTGAAAAAAGAGAGGTCCTACAAGTATGAAGTCTGCCCATGTTTGCAGTACTTCTAACTCTCCTTAAAAAAAACTGTTTGCAAGTAAGAAAATTGATGCTGTGGCTGTTAACTGATGACACAATAAATGCTCCCAATATTTGCATATAAATCTACATATGTGTGGGGAAAACAAGGCCTGATTCATGTGCAAAGAGGAAGAGCAACCTAGAGTTGTTACACATGATCAAGCACAGGATGGCCAATCCCCGGGAGGACCATTAGATTACATGCCAAGGTCAGAAGTTCAGATGGGCGACAGAAATTCTTGTAACCTTGAAGCATCTATTAAAGCTGCAGAACAGAGATTTTTGTCTGGCTCATTTCCTTTCAGATCCAATACCTGTTTCCTGTTAACAATGGGATAGTTAAATTGTTCCTAAAGCACACCATCTTACTAATCAAAGGCTTAGTACCACCTAATTCCAATAGTCCTTGCTTAGTCATATTTCACCTGTGTCCTTCTTTGTACTTAACTGCACCACAATCAACTCTTGAAAGGAGTTGACCCCATCCAAGTGATGTTGACTTAATCTCATCCACAGATGAGACAGATCCAAATTATATCATTTTTCCCTTATTGACACATCAGGAGCAGCCTCATGACCTACTCATGTTACACTTCACCAACCCAATAGTAGAGAAAGTAATCAGAGGGCTTACTGGATGTTTCAAGCTGATATGGACATGACTCTGTCAATCTCCACCAAGGAGATGGTGTGAGCAAGGATGGCACCATTTCAAGATGGTCTTTATTGCTAATCTGGGTAAACAAGAATTTGTGAGTGAGTTGACTAAGTCAATCTCTTTACAAGGCTTGTTTCCCAGATCTTTCACATCTAGATGAAGTTCCTTCTTTTCAGATAAAGCCACAAACCCCTTGGTCCCTCATATTATCTTTGATCCTTGGCCAGCATCTTCCACCAGGTTGCTGTTTAAACAAAAGCCTGATATGCTCCATGTCCATTGGAAAGAAGTCTACTGTACTTTGTATATTACTTTTAACAATGAAATACAGCAATAAACTGAAGTAATATTAATAACAAAAAGCTGGGGTCAGCTCTCCACTCACAAAGCAAAGAGCAAAGCAAAGCTGTTGCTTGGATCCCACAAGCAGCTGTCATTTTTCAAACCAGCTGCACAGCCACAAACTGCTTTGTTGCTGGATTGCATGGTTGCTGGACGGTAGCAGTTTGCAGCTGCACTCAGAAGACAGACACTTGTGGGATTGTGCCATGTCACCCAGCAATGGAGTGGCCTGTCCCCTATTCCAACTCCTGAGCCCTGGAGATCTTCAAAAGATGAGCGATTGGTGACCAAAATGGGTTCTGTGTAGAACCTGCTGGGGTGGAAAAGTAGGCCC
>JANHZU010009703.1:83063-99508 GCA_032468055.1 Acrochordus granulatus | reverse complement strand
GAAGACTCCGGGAGGCAGTGCAAGACAGGGGGGCCTGGCGTAATGTAGTCCATGGGGTCGCGAAGAGTCAGACACGATTGTGCGACTGAACAACAACAACTATAAAGAGGAAAAAGTCTGGGGGATTAAGTGTTATGGCATCATGTTTTTATAGGTAGTAGAGTTTTTTTTAAAAAACAAACCTAAATCTCATAGACATGCCGACATTAATTCTAAGTGCATTTTGGCCAAGTTCTTTCAAGGAATTATTACTTATTTGAAAATAAATTTTTGTACTCTGCAATTATAATTTTTGCACTTTGCAATTGTTGACTATAATAATGTACTGTCCATCATATCTAAGCATTATTTCCTAGATGTCATTATTATTTATTTTGGAGGTGGATATCTTTTTTCATACTATATGGTTTTCAGCAAAAAGAGGATACATTAAATAATATAAATAATATAACAGTAGCTTGAAAGGACAGCTTGTTTAGCTCTGTATCTTATGCAGGTATTTCATGACTGCTTCTCTTTGGTCTAAAACAATCAGAAATGAAGATCTGACCAAATTAATACCAAATAACATTATGAGTAGAATGGTTCCAATAGCCATAATATTAATAAATGAATTAATTCTCAGGAAGAGATTAAAACTTAGGACCCAAGAGATGACCTATAATGATGAGGCCTGATAAGGGCATTCATTGGAAAAAAAGAAAAAAAATGTGACTGAATAATCAAGGAGCCCATCTGGTCGAATAGTTAAGGCACCAGGCTAGAAACCAGGAGATGGAAGTTCTTGTCCAGCCTTAGGCATAAAAGCCAGCTGGGTGACTTTCAGCCAGTCATTCATTATCAGCCCAACTCACCTCACAGGGTTGTTGTTGTGGGGAAAATAGGAGGAAGGAATATTAGGTATATTTGCTACCTTGAGTTGTTTATAAAAATAATAAAGATGGGATATAAATAAAAAAAAATGTGAAGATGTAACTTCTACACACTCCATAAATATTAATATTTATACATTAATAAATATTAATTGCTCTTGGAATGTCTAAAATGCCCCTGAAATTTCTGAAAATGGCTATGTTAAGTACCTCATCTTGTTGTAGTAACTTCTACCAATTAACTGTGCATCTTTTTTTAAAATCTCAGACTCTTCAGTAGAAGCTATTTTGAAAAACCCAGCATTCCTCCAAGTCAACTTAGCATAGATGATGAGAAAGGAAAGGAAGTTAAGATATAGACATTAAACCACTCCTGTTGTAATATGTAGAAAAACAAAGTTCAATGGCTGAGAGACAGAAAATATTTTGAACCTTGGCATGTGCTTGAAAATAAAGAGACATACTTTAAATGTATGAGGATGTGAGATATATATGGAAATGTATAGACATATGGAGAAAAAAGCCAGATCCTGATGAGAACCCCAGCAGATGGTTGAATTAAAATTATCTGCACACATATGAACAAATACTTCACACTTTGTGTACACATTTTTTGTGTATACATTTGTTTTCACTTTATTTTGCATATATGCATTTATAGTCCCTTAAAAAGATACCTTGGTGCAAATTTTTCCTGTTGTCCATTACTAGATTTTAGTCCTAGATTTAGTCATTGTAATGAACAAACAGGGGTACAGTGGCTGAGCGGTTAAGAAGCTCGGCTTGTTGGCTGGAAGGTCATCATCTTCATTGTTTGAGACACAAGCGCTGTTGCATAACAAGGTGAGCTCCCATTATTCTCCCCAGCTCCTGCCAACCTAGCAGTTTGAAAGCATAAATGTAAGTAGATAAGTAGGTACCACCTCTGGTGGGAAGGTAACAAAGTTCCCTGTGCCTCGGCATATAGTCATACTGGCCACATGACCACATATGCATCTTTCGACAAACACTGTCTCCCTCGGCTGTGAATCGGAAATGAGCACTGCCCTCTTGAGTCAGCCACGACTGGACAGGGGAAAACTTAATCTTTAATGAACAAAAACCTGAATGGAATCTAATACAAGTGTGCTGAGTGAAGTTTCTGCATCATTTCAGATCAGAGAAAGAAATATTTGTCACACTTGGCTGCTTTAAAGAGAACATTTCATTCTATGTTTGACTGTACATTACACTGTTCTCTATACCTGAACAGTCAATAAAATACATAACTTGGCTTGCACTCTACTACTTGGCTAACATTATACCCATCTGATTCACAGCATATATGATTCTTTATTTTCTTGCCAAAAATAATCTTATCCCTGGAGATATTCTTCAGAGGGTGCAATAATATCTGTGACTAGTTTATATCCATGGCGACTTTCTCAGAAACATGGTTTTCTTGGCAAGCTGTTTCCTGAAAGCATGACTGATCCAACAAGTCTGAATTACTTTACTTTACTTTCTTACTTGCACAGCTGGGAGATTTCACTTATTTACTGACTCCTCTCATAAATGAAAAACTAATAAAATTAATTACTGGTAACAAGACTGAATAAATTCCATTCCAACGATTTCTGGCGAAGAGTATAATGAATACAGTCTGCTTTGCCAAAACTCTGGCACTGTGGAATCTGGAATAGATTTCATAATCATCCCTGAGTATGTTCACTTACATGAATTCAAAAAGGTGGACCTGTATTTAATAATTACATTATGTATACGCAGGAAGGATGGTCACACAGGATCTACGTAAATTTATTCTACTCTAAGACCTAATCTAATTGGGGTTTATTATATTATATTTTGTGGGTATTTGTCTATTAGTGTTTTACCTCCTTAACCACTTAAAAGGTAAAGGTTTTCCTGCCAGTCATGAGTGACTCTAGGGTACAGTGCTCTTCTCTGTTTCCAAGCCATGAACCAGCGTTCATCCAAGGATGCTTCCATGGTCATGTGACTGGCATGAATAGATGCCAAAGGCACATGGACACTGTTACATTTCCCACCAAAGTAGGTGATACCTATTTATCTACTTGCATTTTTACATGCCTTTGAACTGCTAGGTTGGCAGGAGCTGAGGTGGACAACAGGAGCTCACCCTGTTGAATGGCAGCAATGGGTCTTGAACATGGGCGGCCAATCTTCCAGCTGACAAGCTGAGCATCTTAACTGCTTGCGCCACTGCACCTGTCTTAACCGCTTACATTAAAGAAAAATCTATTTTAAAAAATTCCACATTCAGTGATTTTAATAGTTATGGACAAGCTACGGCTACTCAGCCAACATGCATTGTGAGTTCAAATAAGAATCTTGTTAAGAAAGCAGAGGCTCTAGTCCTACAAAATTTCTTACATGGGATTATTTCCAAAAATTACAACATCATTGTGCATTTCCAACTCTTCAAATATTTCTTACAATGTTAAATAGAATCAAAGGAAGTAAAAATAAAAGGTGTAAGAGCTGTAAGAGCCAGATTAGATATGCCAGATCAAGTCTCTGTTTTAAAAAATAATGTAATTTAACTATTAAGTAATATAAACATGGAATGATAGCAATCAACATTGCATGCCTCATCATTCTCAAGCACAGAAATGTGGACATTTCAGTAGATCAGCATTTTCTGTTTGTTGTTAAATTAACCATGCTTGATTTGTAAGATGAAATCATTATATATCAATGTTCATTTTCTTTAAAAAGTAAGCTCTGTGGGTTGAATAACCTACATCATTGAGATAAATTGAGGCCAGGGCATTTTAGTGCTCAATGGTTTTAATTATATTAGATATGTAGAATTCCTGATGTCAAAGAATTTAGACCTATATTACTTCAAAATTACACTTCCTTTGGTATAAAATGATTCCTAAAGGAATGAAATTATTTTTGTGATGCATATATTCAATGCATATTTGTTAACTCAAAACTTTGAATGTGATCAAAATAATTCCACTTCAAATGTAACTCCTCTGTCAAAATTCTGAAGTTTGCAGATGACGCAACAGTCATTGGACTTATTAGAGATAGTGATGAGTCTGCATACAGATGGGAAGTTGAACAGCTGGCCCTGCGGTGTACTGTGGTTGAAACAACTTTGAGCTGAATACATTCAAATCTGTGGAGATGAGAGTGGATTTTAGGAAAAGTCTTCCTATTTCACCCCCCTTATCATACTCAGCAACAAGGTATCAGTAGTAGAGTCCTTCAAGTTTCTTAGTCTATAATCTCCCAAGACATGAAATGGATAGCTAACATTAGCATCATTATTAAGAAGGCACAACAGAGGATAGAAAAAATAGCAAATTTACTTTGCAATTTTTGCAGTTTTTACTACTTATCATGACCTGGATTAATATTCATCGATATTTTACAACAGAGGATGTACTTCCTGCACCAGCTCAAGAAGTTCAACATGCCTCAAGAGCTGCTGATACAGTTCTACAGAGGAATCATTCAGTCTGTATATCTATAACTGTCTAGTTCGATGCAGCAACCAAGCAGGACAGGTACAGATTCCAATGAACAATCAGGACTACAGAAAGAATAATTGCAACTAACCTGCCCTCCATGGAGGACCTGTACATTGAGACAGTCAAGAAAAGGACACAGAAGATATTTGCAGACCCCTCTTACTCTGGACACAACTTGAGATTATTGCATACCAAAATAACCAGACACAGGGACAGTTTTTTCCCCTGTGCCATCATTCAGCTGATTACTTGACTCATGGTATATGACAGGACACAAAGTACAAAGCATTTTAAATTAACCCAAAAGTTCTGTTTAAGGTCTATACATACTTATCAGTAGACTGTGGTTCTAATTCTACACTTCACTATATATATTCCTTTTCTACTGGCTGCATACTTCAGATGCACACTTTACTGTTGAATACTAACTTCATTTATTTATGTTATTATTTTATGTACTGTTGTCTTGCAAGTATATTGAGAGTTGCTGTCCCAGAGTCAAATTCCTTCCATGTCTAACCATGCTTGGCTGATAAAGTATCTGAATCTGAAATGTTACAGGAAGCCCAGAAGAAATTAGCCGCTGAGAGTCTCCAGATTTTGGCGGCATATAAATTTAATAAATAAATAAATAAGAAAGGTGCTTCTAGTTAGGGACTGATTTCAAGTTCTCTCTGTTTATATCTCTAATACGGTAAACTTTGTCATTTCCACACTTGAAATAATTGTCACAGATGATGGTTGATATGTAAGTTGTGATTAATTCTGATGCATAATAGTGCAATAATATGGCACCAGTTCCTACACTTAATGTAGCAAGATGGTAGTTTCCATTTCCCATTCCTTTACATGCTCAGAAACTCCACTGCAATAGCTGGAAGAGATGCTGTGTTAAAAGGGCTCTTTTCTATGAGGTTAAAGTAGCTTGAGAAATCCTGAGCCATACAAAGCAACCTATGACCTGCCAGAGGTTGCTGTGGGGGAAAGTAGGACTGAACCCTGTGTGAAGAGGGGGAATCAGTCTTAAGTCATTACATATGACCAAACGAAGGAACAATTCCTATGAGGACTGTTAGATATATGCCAAGGTCAGAAGTTTTGGCACTGAGAAGGATAAATTAATGTTGGATTTGAACAGAATGAACCAAAAGAAAGTAAATTCTACTCCACTAACAGCTGTCTCAAGGTTACAAGAACACTAACACTTCTGACCTTGGCATATATCTAACGGTCCTCATGGGAATTGCCCCTCCTTTGTTTGGTCATGTGTAATGACTCTAGGCTGAACCCCCTCTTCACACATTGTTCAGTCATAGTTTCTCCCATAATTGCTGTACTACAACACCTAGTTCCTCCTCCATTGGTCAGATTATTTTGGACTGCTGGGATTCAAAGTTCATCAACATCCAGAAAGCTATTCTGCTGGAGGAACCTTGTTCAAATCTCTTACTCAATTCCCAAAAAATTTACTCTTGCCATTATTGCTGCTAGGCATTTTCTCTCCCTGTTTTAATCTTAACCATTCTCTCTCTGATTTTATTTGTTTATTAATTTGTATCCTGCCTTTTTTTTTCTACAAATAACTCAAGGTGGTGATCATATCCAACATGCCTTCCTCCTTCTATTTTCCCCACAACAACAATCCTGTGAGGTGAGTTGGACTGAGAGAGTAGTGACTGGCCCAAGGTACCCATCTGGCTTTCATGGTTAAGGCAGGATTAAAATTCATTTTCCTGCTTTCTAGCCTGGTGCTTTTCTTTGCAAACTGTTGTTTTGTTCATTTTTTCTCTATACATAATCTTTCTCTCATCCTTGTTTTTTCAGCAATCATTTATATGCATTTTTTCCTCATATATATGTGGATTTTTTACTTCATTGTATCACAAGTAATTTTCTCAGACTTTCATTAGCATGGCTTCTCATATTTCTGTGGCACGCTGTAACATAATTCTGTTTCAAGTAGTTTCTGTAGCCTCTCTCTTTACATCTGTTTTCTATCCAATCCATTTGGAGATTAATCTACTTTCTAATAGTTCTCATACTTGCACTTTCTGTTTCTGAAGTTATTATATCTTGCTCTACTTCCTTCAATTATTTCCTCTTCTTCTACATTCATTTTATCCCCAGATCCATTGCTGACATCATGATTGATTGTTAGCACTCTATATATGCTTTCACATTGATAAAGGTTGAAAGACAAAGTCTTGCAAATTATAGAACCTAGTTCTCACGGATTAATCCATGAATTTAGGGGTTTGCTTGCAACTGTGGTGGAGCACTGTCAGGCCCAAAACCAAGAATGACACATGGTACTTCTTCCAAGCTGAGTTTGTTATTGCTTCACACTTAGAGATAAATCACCAGCCTGAGGACTCTACTATGTAAATCTACAGTAGACTCTGTGGACTATTAGGGAGAAGCTGTTTTCACTCTCTTTCTCTCACACAAAATATTGGGCTGAGTTGCCTCTTATTCCTCTGAAATGCTCCCCCTGCCTCCTCAAGATCCACCTCCTCAGTAATTCTATCACAAGTATAGACCAAAATTTGCCAGAAGTTATCCTTATCATTAGAAGAATACACTGCATATGGAGCAGATATGACTAAGGCTGGACATATAATCTATACTAGTATTTTTCAAACTTTTTCAAACATTGGCAATGTTAAGATATGTGTACTTCAATGGAGGAATTATGAAGTCCACTGTTCTTAAGAGCTGCCAAGCTTAAAAAGATGTGGTCTACATCTTTTGTATATTATTAAAAAGCATTTTGACACTGAGTTCAAGTCAAGCATTTTTCCTAGTAAAATCAAGGGAATCAAAAGCCTGATCTTGACAAGATCAGTTTTACCACTATTTTCTCATATGAAGACCCCAATAGACGCAAAGAAAGTGGTTCAGGATATGTGTTAAAAATGTTCTTGAGATTATATGTACTGAGTTTGAAATTCCCAGTACAGTTTTTAAAAGTTCAATAAACTAATAATTTAAAGGATTGGATTTCTGAATATGATTTAAACTTGCTTTGAGGATAAGTTCACTAAAGTGTTTATGATATTAAGCTGCATAGAGCTAACAAAATAGCTCTGTACTTAGTTACAGCTTAGTATCTTGCATTAATGGTAATATATCTCAGTATAAAGTGAAATAAGATATTGTCTGGGATTTTAAGATATTAAATATTAGAGGGAGCTTAGAGCCTGTTGCTATAATGATATCAATTTGAATAGACTTCTGAGATTTACAATCCAAATATTCTCCCTTAGCAAAAGTTTAATGGATTAATTAAATCTGAAAAACATCTGCTATTCTGATGTATAATAATGTTACTAGTATTGGTAATAGGCCAATACTGTTTTATTTGTACTTTTAAACACAACTAGCAGCCTCAAATGCTTAAAATTGTAAAAATACTAGTAAATGATTTTAATATACTTTGATCATATCCATGGTCAATAATTTAGTCGGATGAAACAATAATTATTAAACAAGTTTACAAAGTGCAAAAACACAATGATGTATTTTTCTGCATATCATGAATGAAAACAAAATCCCTATTAAATAAACAAGTCCTTAATTTAGTTTTAAATTGTAATTTTAATTGTGATAATGGAAGTAATAAAATTGATTTCCTTTATGCTGTATCATCATGTGGCTTACTTTCCTTCTCCAGCCTCTTTTTAATGGCAGTGATTCATATTAGGGACATTAATTTACATTAATTGCAATGTTTGGATATATCTCCAAAATAGCCTATGTACAGAGGCATCTAAAATATCCATTGCATTTGTCAAAATAATGACAAGCATTGCACCTTAGCAATGCAAGCTCCATCCCTTTCATATGGATGAAATATTGGTTGGATACACAACGGTGTGGAGCTTGCATCACGTAGTGTGACAATGCTTTCATCATGTTGATGAAAGTGCTGGCCTCTGCAGGTGACTCTGAACAAATCCATTTCTGCTTAACCTTATATGAAAGGTTATCCTTTTAGCACAATGAACATTAAAACCAGAGAATATAGCCTTTTTAAGGCACTTCCAAAAATAATATATTAACAGGATTCTTGATAGATAAAAATGTCATCATATTTGGTTGACTGGAATTTTTGATAATTGAAAGAGGTATAATTGGCCATAGTTGAGTTCTTCCTTCTGATGGAAATTGGAAAGGAAGGTGATCTATTTCTTCCATTCAGAATTATTTCTGGAGTGCCAGAAAACTAATGAGATGTTCTGTGAAGAAATAAGCTTTGGAAATAAACTCCACTGAAATTGAAATAACATGTTTATAGTATTTGTAGCTGTACATATATAATCCTTATTTTTGCAATAAAAGAGTTTATGTTTATTTCTGTTTTACCCAGTCAATTCATGTAAGGATTAATTTCTATAAATACTCTATATTTAACAATTTAAAGCAAGCCAATATAACCTAATCAAAACAGAACATATGTTTTGATTGTGAATGAGAATGTAAGCTATAAAATTCTGCAGCAAATTATGGATTTGTTTTCAAATCAAGATTGCAAATGAAAGATTACAATATTTTCATTTACTGTTAAAAAATCTATTAAAACAATTTACTTGAATCTGAAATCTAATCATGATGAAAATGAGAAAATATTGTCTGATTTGTAAAGAAAACCTGTATTTTAGACAAACGGTGTTTCAACTCTGGCTGTTTAAACACTTCAAAAGAGTGCTTTGTAATACACAGAAGTAAGATTCAAGCACCTCTTTGGCTTCCATTAAAGCAGCTGCATGTCTTTCAAAGCCCATGCAAATGCTTGAAAAGCTATTCCTGACTATCTGCTGCATAATCATGCACATATAAAAGTTTCGTTGTGGTCACAGCAAAAGTGGCTGAGCAAAAACACACATGCAGAGACAATTCACAAGCAATTTGTGAAGCAAACAAATGCAATTGCTTGTCACTTCAAAGAGAATGAAGCACCCTTTCCAATTTTTGCACAGCCCTAATGTAATTCTCAGTTCTTAATTTATGCAGCAGATACAGTAGTCAATATAGAAATAACATGAATAAAAATATGTATGTTCATCTACAAAAGTGAGTCAATAAATGTCCACTTAATATGCAATAAATTAATATATATTTTTCTTGCATTACCTGGTTTTATTAGAATCATGCATCAGGACAAAGAAGAAATGTCTGGGGAAATGCTGTTTTTTTATATATATGTGGGGAGTAATGGAGTGGAAATTAAAATCCACAATGTAGTTTTGTACATGATTATAGAGATAAATACAAATTCAAGCATATGATGGCCTAAGTGTCAAAATCCTGTGTAAGAAATCAGTTTAGGTCTCTGCCATGAGATAGTTGTCCCTTTCTTGCAATTTGCTACTTGGGAAGAACTTGTTGGGAAGATCTAGCTGGGCTGTTTAGTTATCAAATATCCTTGTCTGAACAATGATGTTCTCCTTCAAACTGGAATGATGTCTTCTTCCATCAACTGTCCACCTTTATGAAACCATGAGTGAGGGAGGAGACACCTGCCTACCCAATCAGATCAGCTGAATTAACCCTGGCAAACAATGTGGTGACAGATATGGCAGCCAGTTCACCCTTATATCAAAATAATCAACACAAATACTCATCAGCCTATGGTTGGCAACAAAATATTTTAGGCAGAAATTTTTGATAGTTAATTTTGGACCAATATATTGAATACAAACATGGAATCTTTTAGCATAGCATTAATATTAAAATGCTACATCACAGGACCTCAGGATAAAAAGATGAGAGATTTGCATTTACCTGCACTCCGAGCTTGGGTTGTTTCTTAGCTGTTGGATTAGAAGTTTAGCTATAGCAGTAAAACTGTTACTCATACGATAAATATCTCTGCTTTGGATACCCAAGATATTGGAGAAGGTGTCAGTGATGTATTTGATCTCCAACAAAAGGATATGATGAAAAGAATGTTCCATATTGGCCAGCTGATTAACCAAATAGATCAAGCAGATCCGAGCTCGTTCCTATTTAGAAAAAAATGGAGTTTAAAACAGATGATACTGTTAAAAAAGTTGAGTTAGCATTGTTTGAGGGAAGGGAGGCCACTTTAAAAAGTTAATTATAAAAGTGCAAAATAAACATGAAATACAGATAGAGAAACTTATTTGTCGAAATAACAGAAATAAAACTGGTTGAAAATGAAAAAATGGACTACATTAATTTTCCATATTATTTCATTTATTGTACAGGTGCTAAATAGAATAAGAAAAGCTGAAAAAATACGAATTATACATGGCTTGTATCAGGTTTCAAGGATAAATAGAAATAACTGGAGAAAGGCACTTCTCCAAATAACCTGTCCCTGTGCCATGAAGGGCAATGCAGGTGACAACCAATACTTGAATTTTACTTGGATGTCAAATGGGAATCAGTACCAAGAAGCTCAAGATGTAATGGTGTTCTTTGGATATTGCAAACTGCACCCATAATTGCACATGCTATTGTATTCTAGACAAGCTTCAGCTTCTGAGTAGTCTTCAAGAGTAGCCTCACATAGATTACATTAATGATGATTGATATTTCATCATCTGCCAACAAATTTTACAAAAATTACAACTTTGTTTCAGGAACAAAATATGAATGCAACAGAGACACAGTTCGTCAGTTTTCATTTATATGCCACAATAGTTGGTAGTTTGAGATCAGGCTTTATAAATTTGACTAGATATCTTATTATCGGTATATTAAGCAAAAACTAAATGCTACTTCAAATATTCAGTATATAGTGAATGAACACATTACAATGAAGACTGAGTTCTATAGAAATTAATCTGGATATCAAATTAGTTTATGACTACAGATTTCTGCCCATTTGTATCAGTGCATACATATCACACCCATCGCTGTGTCTTCCTATCCAGCAGCAAAAAATTTTAATAAGAAAATATGTCCAGCATGGCAAAGTGTTCCTATTCTTAACAAAACAAGACAGAGGGATATACAAAATGACTGGGATGGGGCTGCAATTTAAAATTTTGCATTTAAATCTGGTAAAAAAAATTATGCTCAGTCTCTCAACTGGGATTGGCAGATGGTCAGACCAATCAGGAACAAAATAAAAACATAATGAGCATTAAGAACAAAACTGTTTCCCAAAAATATTTGTAACTGACCCAGCTGGGATGGAAAGTTTCCATCAGTGATTTTGAACTGATTCGGTCAGCAGAAATCCATAAATGTTGAAATTCTGCTGCTCATTTACACCAGTGTCAAAGAATAATAATTATACTGTTATAGGATGTACAATTAATAAGCAAACTCAAACCCCAAAATTCCTCTCGCCAACTGAGAGCTATCCTCTTTAGCATATCTAAGATTAAAAAAGAAGTGATGTTTGTATTTTATTTAGTGTTGTTCTTATAGGCTGATTTTTTTTGGAGGGGGAAGAATATGTTTATATGCTTTATAGGAAGCAGATTTTTCATTTATTTTTACTACATGATCACATTTTTACTATATGATCACATTTGTTCACTGAAGAATTAGGTTAGCATAAAATATTGCAACTAGTTGAAATGTCTCATTTTGTTGTTCTGTATAAAAAATGAGAAAACAACAGAAGAAAAATATAGAATAATCCTAAATTCAATCTTGGTAAATGTATTATATTATCATTTTACATGAAGGATAAAACAATTATTGTAAATATGAGTGAGAATAATCAGGGCATTATAAAGGGTTGCTGATTTTACTTTGGAGAAGTTATCAAACAATCATGACATTGTGATAAAATTCCAATACGATAATCCTTCCAAAATTAAATACAGATACTTTATTAGCCAAGCTTGATGAGACACACAAGGAATTTGACTCCGGTACATCAGCTCTCAGTATCGTTGTAAAATAAAACTGTGTATTTACCATAATAATATAAATGAAGCCAAAACTGCACAAAGGATCTTTTGTTTTCTGCCTCTTTATGCTTGCCTTTTTAAATCTTAGCTCAGAATTAGAGTGACTGAAGAAGCAACAAATAGTGTCAGTTGCCAAGGCCACATACATCTGATGGCAGTGTACCAAAATTCTTCACGAGAATTTCAAAGGACGTGCATCTTTCCAAACATACAACAGCTGCTTGGAACAGCCAAGTGTGCATGTTCTAGGTCAGTTTACAAAAAAAGATTTAAATTGTAGTTCAGCAGGTATATTTAACTCCCTTTAGTCAACCACTTTGAGAAGGATCCAGGACACCAGATAAGTCATATCACTTGAGTGATAAGGGAAAAAAAAGGTAACCAAGTCCAAAACGGATATCATTATCATCACATTATTTTCTCACTGGTTTTCAGAAATAATATGCTGAAACAATGTCAAATTATTTCACTATTTTAATTAATATCCTATTTATTAATTTTTCAAAAAAATTAAAATCTGATTGATCAGCTACATTTATTTCATTTTAATTCATTTCCTTGTGAATAATATATGACAAAATTATAGATCGGTTAGTTTTCTTAAAATAGAAACTAGTTTTTTGTTTATTTTGCTTTCAAAGATTATTTCTATTTAGCCTTAAAATGTTAAAACTATATCATCTATTTATACAAATATACAAGAGTTTTCAGCTAAACATATTTAAGTTTTTAAAGTGTAAAGCAGAAAAAACAAAACAATGGATGAGGTATTTTCCTTAAGTCAATTTCAGAAACTATTGGAGAAAATGTAATTTGAAGTTGCTTCTTGATTTTAATCAATCGTATTATGAACAGAAATATTTTCAGGATGGCTACTTATGACTTCCCAATTAATTAAAATGTATTAATAAATAAGATACGGATTTTTATAAAATGTTCATTAGCTAACTAGTCTTAAAAACCAAATCTATAAATAATTTTTATAACTGAAATAAACGTTTGTACTTTTTCAATCAAGAAGATGTGACCAGATGATCTGTGTGCTATTTTTAATTTTACAGTTTCAACAACTCTGGGTTTTTTTGTTTTTTTGTTTGTGGAATTATTGCATAGTCCTCAGTAGAGAGTGCTATAAAATGAGGAATGTCATTCCACAGGCAAATAAAAAACAGATGCTCTGTCACCTTAATTAACATTTTAATTTCAATATACTGTATATTCCACCTCTTGTTACAGTGATTAGAAATGAAATGCTTATACATATTTGTTTTATTCTCTGAATTTTTATTGGTATTGCATGTGAAAATAGTGCAAGCTAATTTGAAAGCAATTATTTACGAGAAGGTTCCTAAATGAAGACATAATTTAATAAAAATATACATGGCACAATTTTTGTTACCAAAATGAAGATGGTCAGGCAAGGCAGAATTAAATCACTGAGTTAGATGTGTTTAGTTTTCATGAATTTATGGAATTAAAATGGAGTTTCATGAAAATAGTTATTATTTAAAGAAAATGAAAATCTCACTAATTTTTATAAACAAAACTTGAAAGCATTGTAGAATTGGCACTTTCTACTAGAATTTTTGGATAAAACTTTGGAAATGATGGAAACATTTAATCCAAATCCTAATTCTCCTAACTCTGATACCAGGTCTGGTTTCCCAAATGAATATGGACCCAACCTTTCTTGGAGAACATTTCAGCTTGCGTGAAAATTTTATATCAAAAATTTTTACATCATTGTAAATAATAAATTAATTTTATTTTTATTTTTAAAAATAATCATAATATTGAAAAAGCAGACCAGTCAGAATTATTGATTATGGTCTGAAGAAAACTCAGGATCTGATTTATTGATTATATGCTATCAAGCTGGTATTGGCTATTCATGACTGCACAGACCAACCTTCTTCAAAATAATCTGTCCTTTAGATAGTCTACCCATTGCTCCTATAACTGAGTCCATCTACCTTGCTATTAAATGTCTTCTTTTCCCTTTTCTTCCACATCCCAGTATTATGGACTTTTCAAGGGAATTGGTATTTATTAAATGTGTCCAAAATATAATAATATGAAATTAGTTATTTGTGCTCAAGTGATAACTCTGTCATCCATTTGTTTGTTTTCCTGGCTATCTGTAGTATTCTCAATAATCTTCTCCAGCATTAAAATTCAAAATCATCAATACACTTTCTATCCTGCTTCTTCAAGTTCCAATATTCTTCAAGCTCCATATTCATAGAAAAAACACTGCCTGCACAATTTTTGTCTTTATAGGTATAGACAGGTCATGGCATCTGAATTTTTTTTCTAAGATCTCCATTGCTACCTCTCAAATGCTAGTATATGCTTTTGCCTTTGGAAATAATGAGAGATGGAAACATGTCAGTGCTTCATCAGGTAAATCTTCTACCAGCAGGGTGGAGAATCTATCTCTCTGCCTTCTCATCTCCCCAAAAATCACAAGCAAATGGAACACTGAAGTACACCTGGATAAGATCTCTTTTCTTCCCATTTTCCTCCTCTTTTTGAAGAGAGAAACAAGCAGAGATGAACAGGGATGCTGGAAATTAGCCTACAGACTATCAGACATTCCAAATAAAACTGCTGCCTAAGATTTGAGGGAAGCCAGACAGAATCCTTGGCTAGGGATCATACTGGCAAGTTATCATGATGGGAATGTTATCAAACAAAATACTAAATTTTCTGGATTAGAAATAGGTCCTGCATGATGCAAACAGCTCATTATATTCAAGGCTCTAAATTCTAGGTTTTAGAGACAGAATTCACTGTAGGAAAATTGGAGAGACACACCACACAGAGAGACAAAAATAAATAATTAATCCAACAGTTGATTATCTCCATTACCTACAAAGAACAGGAGCCAATCTGGAATGTTGGAAAATAACAATTTTGACTTTTTAGGGATAGCAAATTAATAAACTGAACAGAGAAATTATTCTTCCGATTTATGGGCTTTGATCTAAAATGTCCTTTGCATGAATGTACAGCATTTCTTCCTATGCAGATGTGTCTCAAATTCTACAACTATAATATCTAGTGCTGTTCAGTTAAGACACTGGACTTGTCAGCTTCCAAGCTGTAAGGTTGGCAGCCTGAGTTTAAGATCCAGGTGCTGCGTAACAGGATGAGCTCCCATTACTTGCCCCAGCTCCTGCCAGCCTTGCAGTTTGAAAATATGCAAAATGCAAGTAGATAAATTGATGGGAAGGTAATAGCATTCTGTGCCCTTGGCACATAGTCATGCCAGCCACATGACCATAGAAGTGGTTTTGGACCACCTGGCTCTTCATCTATGAAACAGAAATGAGCACCATCGAAAGGGAAATCTTCACCTTTATCTTTTTTTACCGTTCTTGGAAGAAATTAAGGAAATACAGCAGGAGGGAGATGGAAGAAAGCTCCACTGACTCAGTGGAACTCTGGTGCTCTTCTCTGGATCCAAATCATAGTTGTCAGTATCAGTACAATTAATGAGGGATATTTCATACCATGTCTAAAATACATAGGTGGATATTTGGTAGTGAAGCCTCTGAGAACCAGGAACATATGCACTGAGAATGCATACCAATTATCTATGAAGGATTATTTCCTTCTGGATGTTTTGTCTTTTTTCACTCAACTGTCCTTTTGAATGTTTATCACAATGAGCTTGCTAATCATTTCAAAGAGAGCCAGACTGGTCTCATGATTAAAGCACCAGGATAGAAAAAAGGAAACTTTGAGTTCTAGTCTTGCCTTAGGCACAAAGCCAGCTGGGCATCCATGAGTCAGTCATTCTCTCAGCCCTAGGAAGTAGGCAGTGACAAGTCACTTCTGAAATCTTGCCATAAAATTGCAGAAACATGTCCAGGCAATTGACAAGGGTCAACACTAATTTGAGGGACCCAAAACAACACAAAACAAAACAGTTTAGAGCAGGTAGGAAAGTCCAGAAGGTAGTGATAGATGAATCTGTCAATTTCAATTTCTCCCATATTCAAACTTTTAAAACCTCAAATTATTTTCACTCTATGAATGAAGAAATTGGGCATTTTGATCAGTACCATCAAAGAAATGAGCTGGATAAGCTTCTCAGCCAACTTTAACAGAGGAAGACCAGAAGTAGAAGAAGGAATAGACAGAAATGCAAAAATTGTAGAGATGTA
>JANHZU010009703.1:66807-77118 GCA_032468055.1 Acrochordus granulatus | reverse complement strand
TGATCAGCTTGTTCTCTTGACAAAATTCTGTTAATCTCTGCCCTGCTTCATTTTGTACTCCAAGGCCAAATTTGCCTATAATTCCTGTTAACTTTTGGCTTCCTACTTTAGCATTCCAATCCCGTATGATGAAAAAGACATCTTTTTTTGGTATGAGTTCTATAAGGTGTTGCAGGCCTTCATAGAACTGGTCAACTTCAGCCTCTGAATCAGTGGTTGGGGCATAGACTTGGATTACTGTGATGTTGAAAGGTTTGCCTTGGATTCGAACTGAGATCGAATCACAATTACAAATCATATTTGTCAATAGATTCATTCACAGTTTTTAAGTAATGAATTTATTAGTGAGACCCCAACAACCATTTCAATTGAGGAATTTGTTCATCACTGTCTTTATTTTAAACTGATTTTGTAATTGTAAGTGGTAGAATAAGTTTGAAGCAGATGACCTTTCTTCAGAAAAATAATCTTTGCTTCTTCTAGTATGGAAAAAAGTCTTACTGAAAAAGAAGTATGGATTCTGTGTGCTTCTATGAGGACCTATCAGTCAATAATGTTTCTTTTTACATTTATGTTTGTTCACAAAATACTGACAGTGCACATTCACCAAATTATTTCAGTTAAATATCACGTATTTTGGAGGGCAGCAGAATGATATCCATATATTTTATAATAAGTAATATGTTGTCCCTGAATACTGATTGTTGGCAGAGTTGTGGAATGGATAATAGTTAAGGGCAATATTCTCATGGCCTCTTTCTGGTTTTCGTGGAAGCAAAGGACTAGACACTGGTGGAAAACAGATGTTGCACTAAATGGATCTTTAAACAGGCTTTCCTTTATGATTATGATTCTTCATGATTGCAGTTCAGATGCCTGTAGTATTATATTGTCATTATTTTAACATATTCTAATGTTATGGATAATATTCTGTTTTGCAGCATTTCAAAAATATTTACATATTCATTGACTTTTATTTTTTTATAGGTTCTTTAGATGGCCTGTTGATACAAAAGAGCTCTCTCAAGGCTGCATATAAAATATCAATAATAATAAATCCAGTGTAATGAACTGTAACTAATAAAACCCAGAAATAGCAAACGTAAAACCAAATTCATGCATTAAAATAAACCACACACTAAAACAATTTTCTTTAAACTATTTTATTAAAATATACATTCTAAAACCACATCCTTTTCTTCCATATGTATCTCTGCAATGGCCTGGCATAGTATCATCCAACTATTTAGCCTAGGAATGTCTGAGTCAGCAGAAAAACCAGTCAGGAATCCCTCACATACCTAATTCAGTATTTCCTGCATCACAACAAGTCATCTACCACTGCTGACACTGACCTATACCAGATACAAATACTTCTGATGAAATAAGATGAAGCTTCCAGACACATGGTAGAACTAACCATGCCTGATTGTTTAGCTCTGAATAGAAAAAATTAGCCTGCCAGGCCTCTAACAGATGCATGCCTACTTAAATATCCAGATAAGGTATTTTTAAGTCAGATTAGAAAGGAACACACCAGGGTTTGAGTTTTGACATTAGCATTATTCAACCATGTTTCTGAAGCCTCCAGACTGATTTAGAATTAATTATGCTTCTAATAGAAAAAGCAAAACAAGACCCTAGGATATCCAATTTTACTATTTCTACAGCATGTCTGCAGATGTTCACTCTCAAAAGAAGAGATCCCTTTTTGTATAAAGTTTGGAAACAGTTGGGTCCTTATGAATTAAAAGGTATGAAGTAAAAATTGGCTCGTGGATTATTCCAGAGGGAAAATATTTGGTGAAATAAGTTATGAATATGAAACCCTCAGTCTGCTGATTGAAGCTGGATAGTTTCTACTGATGTTAATGCATAAAAGATACTGTTATAGGGCCAAATTTTCTCTTGTTGTTTACCCAGCACACTATCAGAATTGGTTTCAGATTCATACTTTGTATATTTTGGCACTATGATGATTTTATTACTGACTGGCAGATCAATTCAGATATATTTTTGTGAAGTTGTCACCCATATAATATTCTCGATTTGTGAAAACATAAGACTAAAATTGGAAGGAATTTATGTTGTAAAATAAAATACAGGCTAAAATAAAATATGGGCTAAACCTTTTAGGGAACTGTTTAAACTTTTGAAATCATATTCTATCCATTGGAATATGGCCAACTACTGGTTATGCACTGTGTGTTGCTAGCTAGAGAATAAAATTGAATGGCATTTTTAATGATGAATCAGGACCAAAACAAACATTGCATTATTGTTCCAATGCATTTAATATGCATAAACTCTTTTAGGTAACTAGCAGACATAGACCTGAGTGATCTGGGAAATTTTCTGCCCTCTTACCCTAACAAAATTTGCCTCTCTGAAGCTAATACCTTCATTTTCAGTGATTAAAATCTATTGTTTTATCTAGGGCTTAAATTAATAAATGTGTAGCAGAACATACTATGAGTTCAAAGGGGATATGAGCTGAACCCATCTTTAGAATGTTGAGTTGAATAGTCAAATAGAATTTTTGTTTCATTCACACATTTTTCATCCACACATTTAAAATAAGTCTGGAAAAGTATTTCTGAAAACAATGCAGAGTAATCAAATAGCATTATTTCACAGAGCACTGGATGTTTGTATTAGAAATAACAGTCCCCTTTCACAAAACAAGAAACAAACCCTAGGAAGATGCTATGTAATACAGCAGCTATGTAATACAGCAGCATTATCACTGGACCATTCTGTTACCAAAAAGAAGAACATTTGAGTCTTGCTCAATCACAGCTCTGTCATGTTTATTTATCAAATTTATATAGCTGCCTTTCTCACCAAAAGTGATTCCAGGCAGCATACAATAATCAAATGTTAAAAAATAAATGAGTGTGAAATTCTTTGAGCTTTGTATAGAATTATTTGTAAAATTATTTGGTCCTTAAGCTTCTACTATAAAAGAAAATTAATTTGGGGATATTAATAGCCCCACAACAGGAAGGGGGTATACTGTGCCCATCACTGACTTCACATTAAATCAGTCAAAATGTAAGTATTCATGCTAGGCAAAAACTGTATATGATTGAAGTTTCCTGGCTACTGTTAAAAAATAAGAATAGGATTATCTTATTGTTGCTACTATTTTCCATTCATATGTAATAAATAGTTAATGTGACATCATTATATTGCAAGATTCTGCCCTTTACTTCACTGGATGTTGTCTATAGCCAAGATTGGCACTGTGTCACCTACTTTGTTTTATCAGCTATTTATTGGATCAAGAGAAGGATGAAACATGGAATTGCAGTTTTGAGAAGCAACCACAAAGCATTTATCCTATCTAACTCTAGAATCAGAAGATAGTCAAAGAAGAGTTAGCTAATTCCACTTGATTAAGTGCCTCCATATTTCACACCGTTGTTCTGTCTGAAGTGTTTTGATTCTTACATAATTTACCAAGGAAATTTCTTTGAATGAAAATCAAAACATTAAATAACTGTAAGTAAGCAGAAGCAGAAGCAGCTATGACATGCGATTCTTCAGCAAAATCATATCTATTCTTAAATGTTTTTAGGAGAGCAAACATTAGATTTTCATATATTTAGAAATTCTGTTTCTCAAACTCCCATTTAACTAGGCATAGTATTGTTAAGGAAATCCTATTTTCCAAGCTAATTGCTTCCAGTATATGCATTAAAAATTATTGTTCAAACAGCATGGCATCTTTATTTCCATAGGATGCTTTCTAAAGATATTCAAAATCAATGTCTAGAAAAGGTTCCTTTTGGGGGTGGGAGATGCATCCAAACAAATTTTGTAAAATGTAATCAGCTGCTTACCAAAATTAAAAATATAACATATTTTTTTATTCAAGTGAATTATTTATATCAGATAATTGCTATTAAATGAAAGTAGTCTCATGTAACCTTTGCAACATTTTATATCCTCTCTGTTTAGTGTAATATTATACGTATCTCTAATAACAAAAATGATATTCCCACACCAACTTCTGCAGCAATATATCCAATAACTATAAATACATTTTACAAATGAATACAAACAAGTATTGGAGTTTATGTACTTTCCAGTTATAACCATAGACTCTTTAATTTTGCATCTTTCTTTAAATCATCAAATTCACATTTTATGTATTTGCCATTAAAATCCACAGCATTTTTTAAAAAAATTTCTATCTTCCAAAGAGCTTTACAATTTGCAGGAACAGACTTTCCATCATTTCTCTCCTTTCACTCCTTACTAATCCATCCACATTTCAGATTTACAAGGTTCAGGATTGTGCAATCTCCATACCTCCCCCTTCCTTACAGTTCCCATCCAAAAAAATTAATAATAACCAGAAGCACGCCTTTTACAGCACCAGGACTAGAATTACTCATTCATTCAAGCTCAGGCATTCTCCCAGTATTATTTAAGGGCTTTCTCTCTAGGAATCATCTCTACTGCAGTCTTGCTAGAGATTAAGACACTATGAATTTTAAGGAAGCAGCTGGGAAATTCTATCCAAAAATGTTTTCTTTTATTATTCTGTTTTTTGCTCTCTGTTGTTCTTCATCTATTCAGAACACAGATGAATATGATGATCTCTTCTTCCTGAATTTTGACAATGAAATAGAAAGTGTAATTCCTGCAACAGAAGAAAGTAAGTACTTTTTGCCTTTCTCCCCTCGTCTATAACGGCAAACTAATTGTTTCTGTATTAGCAGTAGAATAAGAGTTCATGTTTCTGGCAAAACTTGTAGTTAGCAAACTTAAAAATAGCATTAATGTTACAGAACATTCATTTAGCCTAAGAAAGAAGGCAGAAAAATCTCTCTGCTCTTTTTTGGGGGGGGTTATGCCCTTGTCTTGTTTTATAGAGGAAGAAAGCATGTAAAGAATCTTGGAATAGATCTTCTTTTAAACAGATTCTTTGGGCAAAAAAAGTTCAACAATGTAGTGCAATGTTTACTATGTACTCTGTTTCAGCCATTTCATGTGATTGTCAGCGAGAACACACAGAATGGGACAAGCTCTTTATTATGCTTGAGAATTCCCAGATGAAGGAAAACATGCTGCTTCAGTCTCTGGATGAAATCCTTAAGGTGGAGCTGCAGATGCTGAGAGATGAAATGCTGCAGTTTGTGGAAAAATTTGCTGGCACATGCACTACATATATTGAGAAAACAACCTCCCAGATCTGGAGCCAAATGGACCAGATGATAGCAAAGAATAAAGATACTGGGGGTATGTCTGGGATGCTTCACGAGACCAGGCAAGAAAAAATTCTCCAAGATATTCTGCACTTGAATCAAAATTTTTCCAACCAACTCAGCCAACTGGAACATGCTTGGCAGTGGAGAGCCAATGAGGATGATCAGCAGAGCCATTTGTCAGAGGAAGGTAGAGTCAGCTATATAACTAAGGGGGACAATGTCATGTTGAAGTCACTGTGGCAAGAGCTGCAGGAAACAAAAGCTGAACTAAAAAAATCTCAAAAGAAGACCACAAAGCCTTCATTACCAGCTGGTGAGTCAACTCTTTTTCCAATCTTACCATTCATTCTCAACCAACCACATTAATCATAAGTTTGTTAAATAACCTTACCTGATGCTTTGAGTATACAGAAGGGGGCATTATTATGAAGTTTGAGAGAACTGGATGGGAGCACATCCTCCTTGTACAGTATAGCAGACGAACAGTATAACCTCACAGTGCAATGTGGAAGCCATCTACAGTATTCATAGCTTCAACTATGATGCTGTAGTTTAAAACATATTCAATGAAAATATATTTTGCCAATAGAGGGCTCCAAAATCTTCTACAGATAACTCATTAGTAAAGAACTGACGAAGTCTTGCTACATCATTTAAAGTTCATTCCCTTCCATTCTTATTTTTATTTTGACAAACCAGTAACAAGAATAATTAATTGACAACCCTAATCAGCTCTGTTTTCTGGCTGTTCCTTTCTCTGTCTTTTTTTAACATACCTGCTTACTCCTTCATCGCATTCTTCAGGAGTTACTTCTGAACACAATTTGACCTTGTGAGCTCACTCATTATGTCAACAGACTATTCATCAATTTAATTCTCACGCTTGAGGGCATAAACAGATCCTCCACAGGGGTTCAGGAAAGTGGAATAGCTTACACTCTGTGAAGCACAACCGCACAGCCATATATCACAAAGATCTCCCTCAGCCATTCAGACCTTTTAATGCCCAAGCTGAACATGCTGTGATTTATGCTAAGATAAATAATGAAACTATTTATGTTAGATAATCTGAAACATACCCTCTCACCCCATTTAAACTCTAACTTGTTATTTTTAAGGTAGCTGCATCCTTCATACCTAAATGTTCTATTAGGCTGATCTTAAATAGCAATTGCTATAATATAGAAAGAATGGCATAAGTCTCATTAATTAACCACACAAAAGAAGAGTTGCCACAGTTACAAAAGGTTTCTGCTCTTCTGTGACATTCCTTGGACAGATTAGTGGTCTCTAAAGCAACACTGAATATGCCTGATTCTGAAGCACTGCATTTATTTTATAAAAATATAGTGGTGCTGAGAAATAAGCAGATGTTTAAATAACTCATGCTATGTGTTGTCCATTCATTAGTTTAAAAGGTTCTTAAAAACCTTTTCAAATGTATGCGAAAGAGAGAGAAAGGCCTATATTGCCAAGCATCCTAATTTTTGGAAGTAATTTTAAATTCAGTTAATTTAGAACTGTTCCAGAAAAATGACATTTTAATTTGAACAAGATGAGGATACATTTGGATAAGCACCTGGGGGAAAGCATAACATACTGTAAATGATGTTATGCTGAAATGCTCACACTGATTAATTTTCCAAAAGTAGAGTTAAAGTATCTAAAAATTCTGTGCTTATAAATATTATCACTGTTATTTAAAAAGCCCACATCTGTCTCTAAGGAATTATAAAAACTCTTGTTGGAGCCTGAGTTATTTTAATGGGCAGGATAGGAAATTATTAACAATGTACTTCTTGATCAGCCATTTGTTTGCTAAGAAGAGATATCTAGATTTTATGTATCTTTTGAAGTAATTTTAACAGCTATATATTTATGATATAAGATAAAACAATTCATTGAGCATTCATTGCACACAGGTTTTACAACTACCCAAAAGGAAAGCATTGCCAAAGCACTTTTAGCACTGTTTATTCTTGGCATCCCCACAAAGGTTTACATGATGCAATTGCCTAACCTCAAAATGTGGTTTATAGGAAGTCCAGACAATATCATCTTTTAATATCCCTTTCTCCCCTCACACACTTTTTTAAATTTTCTTTTACAAGAAAAATATATCAGGGAAGAACGGACTAGATGGTACAGTTTCTTTTGTTTGAGAATTTTAGCAGCATTGGTCTCAAAGTTATTTTGATTTCACTGAGAAAACAGTGCCACAAGTAATCATCTGCTCTTCCCTTTTAATATTTCATAATAAAAATGTGCGGTGTGCTTCATCATAAAGTTGTAAGCTTCCCAACTCCACTTCACTTCTTTGGCTACTGCCTGAGAAAGGGATTCTCACAATGAAATGATGTCACATATGTTTCACATTACTATTGTTACAGAAGACAGGGAGGAGTAGAACGAAAAGATTGTTCTTTTTAAAATTTGGAGAAAAATGCATAGAGCAATCGAACTAATCTATGAAGTGATAAGTCCAACATAATTCCACTAAATTTTCAGGACCTGTTCTTAATTTACCATGTTTTGACCAATGATATCACTCAGTTCTATTTGTTTTGACAAGGGGGAGGTAATTCATAATTTGATTAAGAACAAAAAGACTAACTTTTTAAAATTATTCCACAGATCCCACTGGAAATCTTTTTTCAAAAGAGTTTTCAACAACTGGTTTTGATTTCTCACATATTTTGGATTCCTGCCAGTTGATCCTTAAGGGTTTTTCTGATCACACTATTGGTGGTGACTTATAAAGCTGGTTTTAATTTTCTCTATTCCTTGTTAATAAAGTCAGACATTTTGATAATT
Organism: Acrochordus granulatus; assembly: GCA_032468055.1. NCBI lineage: Eukaryota > Metazoa > Chordata > Lepidosauria > Squamata > Acrochordidae > Acrochordus > Acrochordus granulatus. The sequence goes on along the minus strand of JANHZU010009703.1, from coordinate 69,085 downwards.
AAAAAGCCATGTTATTACACAGAGCTCTTTGCCCTTTGAAGAAGTATTCCTGCAGATTTTCATGACCCATTGCCCTTATTCTTAGTAGTCAAAAGCATTTTAACATTCTTAGAACTCAAAGAATATGACACCAGCACAATATGAGAAAATAGAAGAAGTATACTAATTATTGCAACTGTGATTTCGATATTCATTTTATTTCAAGTTCAAAGAATCTGAACTGTAATGTTTGTTGATTGTCCATAAAAACGACACAATACTATATCTAAAATTCCTGTGATTGCTTTCTCATACATTTATTAAAATATTTCAACCATTAAATTGTCAATCACTCATTAAGCAATAGATGACTACAGTGAGTACAAACTATAAAGTCAGTAATCTTTCTATTTCTTATTGGTTCACACTGTTTATCCTCTAGATCCTATGCCTGTTATTTTATGCAGCTGAGGTCTTTTTAAACAAAATGGAAAATTACAAGCTGGAAAATTAATTCAAAAGAATGAGTTTTCAACCCATGAAAATGTGTATTCTGTAACTTTAGGGTAGCATAATAGTTTTTTAATGGGAAAATTATAAAAAGCATTTTTCTGATGGTCAAAATGGCCAAGCATGTAATGTACATGCTTAGGTTAACCCTAACCCTAATCCTAAATTCTAATAACTTCAATACATACTGAGACAGATATTCTACAAATGCGCTCTGTAAGATATCTCATTGATAAAGATCTGGTACTTCTTCCTCATTTCTGTTTACAGGTTGTTTCTAAAATAAATGTCAAAGTGCATGCAGCATGCACATAAACAGGCCAAACTCATTAAGCTATCAGATTACTTCAGTTTGTAATTATAGATGCATTTAATTTAACTCTAATACTTTGCTAACAAATTTCTGTTTATTTTGTATTTCATTTGTCATAATAATCATAGACTGGATTTTATAAATTTAAAAATATAGGTGTAGAAATAGTTTAAATGAAATATTACTTTTTCCTTGATGTAATAAAAAAGTGTCATAAATCCAATAGGTGAAAAGGTTAATCAGAAAAAAAATTTCTAATCCTTATTATGAGAGGACATAATCAGAAAACAAATGTACAAGATTTTGGAAACTCCAGTTCTCCAATATGCTGCTTGCAAATAAAAGGTCTAAAATTATGTAATTTTAATTGGCCTAATATTTACACATGGTATACATTATGAATAATGTAGAAATAGAATTCTACTGATTTAAGTAGAAATCAGTGCAAGGGTTTCTCTCCCACCAACCCCCATGAGATGGAGATAGATTGCCAAAGAAATGGGGAAAGTTTATGGGAATCACTTTGAAATATTTAGACATCATCATGAAATTAGTTACAAATAACAAAAGATACATTATTTGAAATTATTTTCTAATTATTGCATCACAATGTACATTCTTTATAAAGAGGGAATTATCTAGTTCAATGGGAGATGGTTTCTGATAGTCTACCTTTCAAGGTTTGTGGGGTGTGGGGGCTTTTTTTTTTGTATCTTCAAGTCATGGCATAACTTGAAGTCGTGATTCATGGCAACTGCATGGACTAGTCCCTGAAGTTTTCTTGACAAGATTGTGGAAGTGGTTTGCCATTACATTCTTTTTAGGGCTGAGAGAAAATGACTGGCCCAAAATCATCCAGCAGGACTAAAACTCACACTCTCCTGGTTTCTAGTTAATGTCTTAAGCACTACACCAAACTAGCTCTCTTAAAAATATTATAAAAAGGGAAAGAATTTCTTTGCTTAAGAAGATCTAAAATAGACCTAAAAGATCTATTGCTATGTAGTACAGTTACTTAATTAAGGTCACTTACTTTAACTAGTAGTTAGAATCATATTATTTTAATATTACCCAGATATACATAAACTTTGAATATAATTCAATGTATCAATAATAATTACATTCTGTTGTTTTTACAGGTTGTGAAACCATTATTTTATTCCCAATGCGTTCTAAAAAGATCTTCGTGAGTGTTCATCCAACTGGTGGGATGGCACTCTTCTCCTTCACTGTCTGTACATGGGTTAAGGTAACTGAAGCACTGGACAAAACGATTATATTCTCATATGGAACAAAAAGTAATCCCTATGAAATTCAGCTTTATTTGAACTATGACTCTGTGGTTCTGGCTGTAAAGAGTGATCTCAATAAGATAACTGCTCCAAAGGTAATTTCTTCTGGAGAGTGGACTCACATCTGCAGTACTTGGAGTTCAGTTAATGGAAGCATATCTTTATGGATAAATGGAAAGATTGT
>JANHZU010009703.1:55766-66707 GCA_032468055.1 Acrochordus granulatus | reverse complement strand
TGAAGATTGGCCAGGAAAAGAATGGCGGCTGTGTTGGAGGCAGTTTCAATGAATCTTTAGCTTTTTCAGGAAAAATAACTGGTTTTAATATTTGGAACAGAATCCTTGGTGACAAAGAGTTAATAAGACAATCTGAAGAAGATGCATGTAGCAGACGTGGCAACATAGTTGGCTGGGGGGTTACAGAGATTCTGCCTCATGGAGGAGCTCAGTATGTTTTTAGCCCCTGAACTATTGTTCTTCAAAATTCTATGTAAAATCAAAAACAATAAACAGAAGTTCTGAATATATATATACATATATTTAGAATTGGTCCATGATAAAGATTCCACAGGAAAAGCAGAGGTATAAAGAACATTCAGAAGTCAGTTATCTCTGCTTCACACAAGAAACTCTGAATGAGGTTTCACATGGCAAGAAGCCTCTGGATAACTGCTATGGCTACTACTATAATCGAATATCTATGCTCTCTGGAGTCCATAAGAAGAACAGTGTTGCCATAAGTAGGAGATAGCTCTCCACAAATGTCTGTAACTGCTTTCAAAACAAGTAACTACTAAGCCAATAAGATAAATTTTATCCACATGAAATCTCATTCATAGACGATTCATGTATGTAAAGTACAATTTAAAATTGCTACCATATGAAAGCTACATTCTTGGCTCTTAAACATATCTTGGTAAGAGTCAGCATGTAAACATGCAGATAGACTGCTATGTAGGTTCAGCATTCTCTAAGCACATTTCTTAATCATATCCCAAAACTGTTTTTGAACACACTGCTCTGCAGATCCGAGGAAAGCTAACCTACCTAGAAAACTTCAAAATGAAATGCAGAAGAAAGCAGTAATAAATGATTATCGGTTGTTGACAAGAAAATCATATGAAGATGACTCTTATGTTTAGGCTATCTTGGTTGCTAGATAATGAGTTAGGAAAAAAAAACCTAGTTACTGGGAAGAAAGTTAAATTTTCAGTAGGACATCTGGTGCTGAGGACATGGCTAATCCAAAGTGACAAAGAAGTATGGTCATTGTTAGGGGTCAGAAAAGAAAGAGAAGTTCCTCTTTTTATACAGACATTAACAACTGAAACCATGTGGAAAAAAACACGAACCAAACAAAACTTGAAACTTTTAAAGTGGAATTGAAGCATACTAAATTAAAAGTTTTAGGAGTAAAACACCTTAGTTCAGATGACAATGTGATATACTATTCAGGGCATGAATCCATACATGAAATGGCAAAAAAAATATAATTAAGTATGTACTGGCTATAAAGCAATATACAAGTTCATATTGATTAAAATTAGCATATATTCATCGAAAGAACATCAATATTATATAAATGTATGCTGCTATTTCAAACATAACAGAAGATGATATTAAGGAAGTCTACAATAATTTGCAAGAGGTCCTAAATATAACAGTAGGGAAGGTTGTAGTTATCTCCAGTGGATAATTTGTTAAACATGATGACACAATAAATAGTTTAATATAGTTTTTGCAAAGATAATACTTTGTTCATGGGCAACACCTGCTTCAAATAACACATGGGCATTTCCAGATTGACATCACAATAACATTTGTTATAGGAAAAAGAAATGCAATCCAATCATTCAGATCCCTTCCAAGTAATAAAGCACACTGTGTCAAATTCATATGTTGTCAAATATGGGTTAATCATAAAAGTTTTTAAAAATAGGTGTGCCAGGAAGTTTGGATTTGAAAACATACAGTCAGAATATAAAATCAATACAGAGAAGAAATCAATATGCTTAATTTATACAAGAGAGAATCTGAGGAATTATGGAAATAGATAAGACACACTGTGAAAACTGAAGTGGAACAAAATCTTCCCAAAATTTCAAGGCAGAAAAGTTTGAGTGGCTTTCAGGACAAGCTACCATGATAACCAGGGACAGATGAAAGATGAAAGCATTGTTCAAAAAGAAGGATGTGTTTAAACACAAAGGAAGAAAAAAATGAAGAAAGATATCTCATTAATACAGGAAATCAAAAGGAAAAAGGAGAGCTTTTTAAAAGATGATCAGAAAAATAACTAATAAATTACAGTCAAAGTAGAACAGTACAAGAGATCTATCGAGGCAAATGATATTAGAGGAAGATGGAAATATATAAACCATTTATAGTATTACAGAGTAATAGTACAGAATGACATAAATATGTGTAGAATATATTTAAGAACTGACTCTTCTAGGAAGTGAGTGAAGAGATCAATCAACCAGGCTTCAAATGAAAATGCACTACATTCAGATGAAATACTTTTTGTATTATTTAAAACTTCAGAAGAAGAGGCAGTTCATTCAACAATGAACAAGAAACTACTGTGAGAATTGATAAAATCTAGGCTTTTGTTAAATATTAAGACAAAGATATTCTCAATCAACATTCTTAATGAGTTTATCACGGACAATATAGAAGTTAAGAGGAAGGAAGCCATCATGTCTTATGAGACCCTCTTGTTTGTAGGTTTTATTTTTTAATGTGAATTTTGCAATTGAACTATTTAAATATATAAAGCAATATTTTTCTGTTTTTGTAACTAGTATGTACATCTTCATAAAATTAGCATATTGTCCAATTTTTTATACTGGAAGCCTACCTTGCATTCTGGTGATTGCAGTTTTCTGGTTTGAAATGGACATAGCTGTATTATATTGTAAAATAAACTGATTTTGTATTGACTTTATTGAAATTATTTTTATAAAATTGAGCTGTAAATAAAAAAACCTTTATCAGTTTGATATTACATATCATTTTATTTAGGATGTTCAGAATACAAAGCAAGCACTAAGTCGGAAAGTGGGCCCTTTCCCTTTAATTTCTTTTTCATTTTTAAAAATCAATCAAACATATAAAAATATCAATATCATAGACTATTGAAAAATTACAGAGGCCTCCAAAGTGAATGGATAATGCATTTCAATGAAGTAGGCTATACTATATAGGCACCTCCCACAAACTTAAACACATAAACTCCAGATGTATTGGATTTCAGTTCTCATAATCTCTCAGCCAGCATAGCTACAGATAACAGACCCTTCACAGTAATTTGTTTGTTTCCTAAAGATGAAAATTTCAAAGTGAGATGCTGTCGGTCCTTTGGGATAAACTAGATAAGGAAAAAGACTCCATGGAAAGACTAGAATTACACTTTATTGAGATGTGCTGTGGTAACAGAATCATGCAAGCCTGATTATAATGTACTTTAGCTGACCATCCAATGTCTGAGGATCCTCCCTGAGTCACTTCAGAATATTATCTTGTTCCCCAGGAATTAAGAAATGTTTTAGCCTTCTTGGATTACTGTATATAACTATTCTTGTTTATTCTGCTCAAGGTCAGTTCCCTGATTCTCTAGAGAAATTATCTTTTTTTATGTCTGCCAGGCATAGAGAGGATTCTTACTACCTTTTGTATGAGAGGGATAATTTATAGTTGTTGTTGTTCAGTCGTGCAGTGGTGTCCGAGTCTTCGTGACCCCATTGACCGCAGCATGCCAGGCCCCCCTGTCCTGCGCTGCCTCCCGGAGTCCCCCCAAGCCCATGCCCATCGCACTGACTATGCTATCTAACCATCTCATCCTCTGCTGTCCCCATCTCCTCTTCTCTTCAGCCTTTCCCAGCGTGACAGTCTTTTCTAAATAGTTAGGTTCAATTATACAATTATGAATAAATGGGAACAATCAAGAATCGGGGGAAATATAAGGAAAAAGTCTGGGAAGGACTGAGGCTAATTTTAGTTGCTTTGCATATTTATAGGTTTCTCATATGGAATAAGATGATGATTAATCAGGCAGTAGGTTGTTACAATGGGTAAAATGGGCATTTTTATTTGTGAAAATTGAGTTTTACCTCAGGTTTGATCTTGGGGTGTGTAGACATTTTGAATGATTGATTAACCTATCACAGTTTAATGAATAAATATTGCTCATTTGTATTGTTCTTTAGATATTTGTTTTTAAGGAACATTCTAGCGATACAGAAAACCACCATAATTGGACTACCAGGCCCAATATTAATGTCAGGAGCACTGATTGGCCCCATCCACAAATGACATGTACGACATATAATGTTTGAAATCACCCTTAGGTTAATTAAACAATTTTTTTAAGTGTATGGAAATTCCTACAACATAGAAGCATACAAATCAAATACAAAATATAGTGTATAATATTTCTTACCTTGCAGGATGCTTTTTACAATAGATTCTGTGTACTCAGCAAGCAGCTCTGCTTTACTAATGGCAGCAAGGGAGAGATAACTGGATAGATTCCTGCACAATTCTCTGTTGCCTCTCTGGAGAAATTTCACTGCCACTGGGACTGCCAACGCTATGATGGGAGAACGATTATAATTCTATGGGGGAAAGAACAGCATCCAACAAAAGAGTTACAGATTAGTGCATCCATATTCACCTAGTGAGTACTTATTGCATCTGGAAATGTCACGAGTTTTCATAAAATGTGTAAAAACAAACTATTCTAAGTTACCTTTACTACCATGATATATAAACATAAACATGTGTTATGGAGTATCATATTGTTCTATTTCTCTAATGATAAAATATAAATTGGCTGTCTTTAACTGTAATAGTGAACATTTAGGTTGGATCAAAGTTGTTTGCTGGACAAGGAGCCTGAAGAAGGAATTTAGAACAATATAGTTTTAGGAATGAGACTAAGGAAAGAAAGTGCTAGAAGAGAAAGATTCTTGAAACAGCCCCCATCAGCATGTCAGAAAAGGAAGTTACATCGTGTCTTCCTTGCTTATTTCTTGACATTAACTCCCAGATAAAAGAAATTCTCTCTTTGGGAAAAATTTAAAACAGGCCAGTTCAAGACTGTTCATCTCAAAAAACTAGAATATCCATATTAAAAGGCTTTTGTCTGGATTCACACAACACCTCAATCAGAAATCATGATTAACAAGCCACTTTGGTTGAGTTTGTATAACGTACTAAAGTTTAGGCTACAAACAAATTCAACTGTAGTTTAGCTTCATATGTGAAACCATCTTAATGCTATTATTTATTTTGCCCTTTGCTGGATTTTGGAGTTTCCTATGACTATTTTTTTACTTTATTTCCAACATATAGTTTTCTATGTTGTACCTTGATATACCTGCAATTATAACAATAAATAGACAATATAACAAAATTAGGAGACACTTTTGATCACATATATTTTTAACAAGTAAAACTGATTTCATGGTACGTAATATACAGTATATTAGTCAAAAGAGCCTTTGGAGTTAAATGAAGCCAATGGAGCCTTGTTCTGCTTATTAAAGAACTACAGTTTTGAAAATTAATATCTGTCTGGGACCTAGATTTTAAATATTGTTTAAAATCATACTTGGACTTGGTCCTAGAATTCTGAAGCTAAAATAAAAATAATTGGGCCTACGAAGAAATTTAGTTTTCACTCCATTGACATGAACCAAATTCTAATTACAGTGGAACCTCGCAAGACGAGCACCTCGCTGCACGAGATTTTCGCAAGATGAGCAAAATTTTTTAATATGATTTATTTTGTTTGATGAGCGGCAACTTGTAAGACGAGCAAGCTTCACACGATAACTTACGCATCATCAGTCTGTAAGCGCGCTCTGTATTTTCTGTTCAGGCAGCAACCGCGTGGGAGTTCTGTCGATGCTGCCACGTGCAGTTTACTCCATTACTGTCCGTGTGCTTTACTGTGAGATGTTGCTGAGGGAAAAGGGAAAAGGCCCTTTTGTCTTGAGTAGCGGCAGTGGATCCTCCGAGCCAGCAGGGAGTGCTGGACAGCAGCCGGCCTAGCAGCAGCCAAGGCCAGAATCTGCCTTGAAGCAGATCCGTAAGTGTGGGTTAGTTTGTTCTATTTCTGCTTTATATTGTGTGTTAATCATTGTTACTTGTTTCAGATGTTAGGGACAATCATTTCTACATCAAACTCCGGTGAAAATGATTTTTTTGTGAATATTTTTGGGGGTGTGGAACGTATCATCCAACTTTCCATTGTTTCCCGTGGGAAATCTTGTTTCAGTTTAAGAGCATTTCTGACTAAGAGCGTTCTTCCGCAACAGATCAGTCTCATCTTGTGAGGTTCCACTGTATATGTTGTTTTCTTTTGAATGAAAAGGTATTAAAAGAGACCTTTAGCATGACTCCTGAATTAGCCAGCATAGTAAAAAATCCATTATTAATACAAATTTTAGTAGTGACAGGTTTAAAACTAGCTATAATTCTATGCCTCAAATTAGATAGACAACTAAATACTACCACAGATATAATGCCTGAAAAAAATGTGTTAGTTGATGTAAGTTCACACTTTATACATTTAATAAATAAATATGCATTTTTTGGCTCAGTATCAGGCCTTAACCTTCAAAGAAGCAAAGAAATTATTTCCTGTTCTAATTATATATATTAACTTACTGTTGATATGTCATGATATCTCATGGGATTTGGTCCAATCCATTTCTACAACTTATCTCAGTTTTGCAATTGTAGAATCAAGTTGAATGAATTGATAAATTTGTGTAGGTACTGGGTACTGGGCATGGATTTTACTTATCATATAATAGAATTTAATTAGATATTGTAATTGAATGATTTGATTCCTGAATAAGCAGCAGCTTATCTTAACTGAAATATGGGCTTCCATCAAAATAGTGCCTCTGTGCTGAATATTCCATTAAAATCTTTAAAATGTGTGATAAAATTTCCTCCAAGATTGTATTTTTATCTTTATGGACCGCTATTTATATACAGCTAATACACACATATATACACACAGAGGTGTATTTCTTGCAGTGAGCTGGTGCTTATATTTGATATTATAGTATTGGCATCTTTTAATATTTGTGCTAGTTTTAGAACAAGCTTCAATGCAGGCAATCTTATTCTGTTGTTTTGTGCTGTTCTATATGCTCAGTTATTCTTTGTTTCAATTATTTTTCTTCTTTAGTTAGAGGGCTTTGTTATTCTGAAGAGAAGGCCAAGGAGAGGGTGCCTGATGAAAATAATTCAATATCTATGCTGGTTTCCTCTACTGCTGCCTCTCTCTGGTTTGCCTGAGCTACTTCTGGCAAACTTTGATTTCTTTGCCTTGGGTAGAGCTTTGTAGTTCCTTCAATTTGGCTTCTTTGAATACTTTATTTCTTATTATAAATTGACATCATTCTGCTAACCTCTGTTCTGTTATTTCTGGATGATGTTCTTTCCAGAACTGGTACATTTTTTTTCAGGTATCTTCTTCTTATTGGACTTGATTTGTAATACCAGATCATTATTTTTTTGTTTTCAGTATTTTTATATCAGCAACAGGTAGACACAATTTCTTCCAGTAGTTCTGTAGCTGCTGGCCCTGGTTGCTTAACCAACAGACTAAAGTCCTGTATCCCTTTGTTCACCAGATGTCAGGAACTTGAACATCTAGCATGATGTTCTTTATTGACCTGGGTGATGAATAAACTGGTATCGGTTTCTGTAAATTACATCTCACCATATTTTTTATGGAAGATACAATTCTCATCTGGCTCTTCTGACGAAACCTGTCCAGTACAGTTGAACCTCTGGCACAGCTCTCATCTTCCTCAGAGCACACAAGCCCTTAACCACATCAAGGTAACGCCTCACTGGGGATGTATGTGTGTGTGTTTGTATGTGTCTGTGTGTCTGTATAATTTTTATACATCAAATATTGGAAGAACTGAGAATAGGAATGACATTTTCATTGACACAGAATATATAGTATAGTTTACAAATTTCTGAGTTTTCTAACACACAGCAAAAAATTGCTAATCTGAAATATATCTGACCATTTAAAATACATAATGTTATTTTGAACATATACTTACAAAACAGTATTCAGAATCTTTTTGGAAATAGTAGGGATGCCCAGTGCTTTGGATCTGAAGATGAAAGGTCCGTAGGCATAGGCAAGGATAAGCATTGAATCAGCTGCATTTTTCCCTTAGGATTTCACACAAGCCACACAATCTCAGAAAAATATGTTTTTCAGTTGAGGTCAGTTCCTCCTTAATTCAAACCCACATTTTTCAGAAATCAAATGGCTACTTTGTGAGCCCAGAAAATGTTGCAGTTTCTTTAAGAGGTATAGTGTATACATCTAGATTGATTCCAAAACACTTTTTCAGCTTCAGATTGTAGTGTAAAACACATTCCCAGAAAATGCTTTTCATGAAATGGATTAAAGAAAGATAATTTTAGAAATTCTTCCAAAGGAGAAGAAAACTTCAGAAGAATTCTTGTGGATAACATATCCTTGAATGTATTTTGTTATATGGTGGCACTATCTTGCTTTCCTGTGGTTTCTCGTGCTTCCATTTTATTTCAAGGAAATATATCAAGAGCGAACTTCTCACATCCTGGTTTTTCAGTACATCTACTACTGTAACCACAAAAGGAATCTTGCCCATGAGAAAATTGTTATATAATTTCTGTTTCCTTGGAAAAAATGGGATAAATCATCCACCCAAATTTTCTACTTATAAATTTCAATTTAAATCATGCTGAAGGGAAATTTCTAGAGACCATTTGTGTGCAGCTCTGCAAAAAGAAACTTACACAAAATGTATGTCAGGCATGAAATACTAGGTCCACATGTAAAGCTTCAAATTAACTGATTTATTGCTAAAGCCTATATACAAGAATTTTAACTGAAGGTCAGCACCTACTGGGTGCTAGGTAAGGTTCAACAACAGTCAGGGGTAGTTGGACTTAATGCATTTGTGGCTACATAACAACACTAAGCTAATCCCTCTTTTCACTCCTCCACCTGGCTCTTTTCATACAATTTGTCAACATTCTCTCAAAAGCTACATCACCGAGCAAAACATTCTTACCTGCAAAACGCAGCTCATAATATCAGAAGCAATCTTTGCATGTGGCGTATCTTCATCTTTACAATAAGGTTTCAGATTATGCTCTAAACATGACTCCCAAAGAGCAATAAGAGCTTTCCCATGTTTTTCTATGGATTCTGTCTCCCTGATGGCTGAAGTAATTCGAGTAATACAAATCTCCACAACTGCTTGGTCATTATCATTTGTCTGGTAGTCCTAATTGAGATAAAATATCATTGTAATTGAAGAAGTTCCTAAACATCTGTTCTAAAGTCCACACCTGAGGAAAGGTGTTTATTCACATTTAGACACTGCCTAGCATTTAATCTGGCAGCAAGACTGCATCTTCGTGAATGTTGGCTCACTGAAGCACTTGAGATCAACTACACTAAAACCAAAATCTTTAATTTTTGTAAAGTAACCTTGAGTGCATGCCTGGTGATTAAATGGCCAGACAACAGAACAAGTTAAAAACTTTAAACATTTGGCTCTGATTTTTCATAGGTCTGCCAAACAGCACACAAACTTGTGACCATGCAGTTCCTTTGCCTGTCTGGATAGAGCCCCATCCAACTTTTTAAGGACTATATTTCAAATGGCCCCTTGTATGCTTAATGTAGTATTAAGGAGAGAGGCATTATTGCTCACTGGTTAAAGGTCTAGGCTTTTGACTATTCATAAACAATTATAAGTCAACATTGAAACGAACATCCTACAAAAACTGCAAAATTATGGATTTTCAAGATGGCCATTCTTATGATGGGCAACATCTGAGCAATTACAGCATTTAAATAACCTGTTCAATAACTGGAAGCTCAATTGGATCAATCCAATAACAGGAATGTGTTCCTAAGCAGCTATGCCCCTTTGTTTATGTTGGCAAGTCACTTAAATCAAATACTCTTCCTAAACTCTGAAGAACACTAACATTGTTTCCATGTTATCCCAGCTGCTTGAGGGTGGATACAACCCCCCCACACACAACTCTTTATTGTGCCCTTGTAGAAAAGACTATTGAATCAATTGTTTATGATCTTGTTACACTATACCTTCTATAAGGAAGAAAAATCCCATTTTACTCCCTATCCAGTAAAGTACCAAGACAATTCTAAGTTATTTTATGCATAATTACTTTTATCAGACCAGCATCAGTTATCACATTTATCAGTTTTTCCCTGAATGTGGCAAAATTATAGCTATGTCACTAAAGTGATCAGATTCTAATTCCTATTTGCCTTATTGCTCTAATTTCACATTGTCTTAATTTATTTGAAATATAAACTTTTAAAATGTTTTCATTATTTTGCTACCTGATAGCCTGTGAATATAAATAGAAAGCAAAGATTTGATTGCCAATTTATCCTGAGCTCAAAGGAAATGGAGTTGCTATAGGCAGCTGAAGTTTATGCAAAGTTTACTGCAAAGCAGTCTTCATCAAAATCAAGAAATTGTTGAGGTTCTAAGAAAGTTCCCAGCAAGAATTACTACAGCAAGATTCAAATGAAATGCAAAGCATACAAGGCCCCCTGTGCTGCCAAGGAGAGCTATTCCAGCCTTAGACTGTTCTTACATAAGATTTTAAGTAAGGAAGCTTACAAAACATGGTTGGCACTGTTTAATCCTGGTCTCCAGGATCAGACTTCATCTGCTTGTGCTACATGTTTCTACGTGCTTCTAAACACTCCTCCACCTTTTTGTTCTCGAATTCTACTAACCAACCTACCTACCTACCTCTCTTCCTCTCAGATTTATATGGCCACCATCTTAAACAACTCTGAGCAGCTTTGTCGTTGTTGTTCAGTCGCGCGGTTGTGTCCGACTCTTCGCGATCCCATGGACTGCATTACACCAGGCCCCCCTGTCTTGCACTGCTTCCCAGTGTCTTCCTAAGCCCACTCCCATCACACTGACTATGCTATCTACCATCTCATCCTTTGCCGTCCCCTTCTCCTCTCCCCTTCAATCCTTCCCAGCATCACAGTCTTTTCTAATGGGTCCTCCCTGCACATTATGTGGCCAAAGTACTTGAGCTTCAGCTTCAATATCTGTCCCTCCAATGAGCAATCAGGGT
>JANHZU010009703.1:43696-55593 GCA_032468055.1 Acrochordus granulatus | reverse complement strand
CCTCTGGCAGAGCTCTCATCTTCTTCAGAGCACACAAGCCCCCCAACCACAGCAAGGTGGTGCCTCACTGGGGGGAACTGATTTTACCTTTTTAAAATATATTGCTTCTTTCATTTTTATTGCTGCCTTTGTTTTACTTACAATTTAACATTTTTGAATTTTTACTCTTATTAAACCACAGTGAGAATTCACCTGAAGGTTCATATGAGTATTTCACAGTTAAATAAGCAAATTAATGATATTAATAAATTTATATAATTCTGGTCTTAGAAGACAGATAAGCAAAATTTTTAATAATAAAGATAAGTATCTTCATGTAATAAGCACCTCTACTAGATTATAGTGATTATAACCTTATTCCTTTTCTCACTAACTGGGAAACAAGGAGGGACATTTGGCTATATTCCTGAGAAAATACTATTGTTGTTCCCCAACCCCAGTGGTTAAATATGCAAGAAGGAGTTTTCTAGATTTTTTTTTGTTCTTTGAATTTTTCTGAGAGCAGAACAGATTGGGTGAAAGAAAAAAACTTGAAAGTCACAGATTATGAATAGTATTTCTTTCTGGAACCCATATAAACTTCTAGGGGCAATAAGTGATTAGAATGTTTTACAGATCTGATTTTATTTTGGATATGTTCAAAGTCTTGTTTGATTTCTAAGTAAGCCACTTTCCCTAAAGCTAAATTCCATTTTGGATGATACTATGCATGATTCCTTTGTTTACATTTGCTTTGGGAATGCTGGTTGTTTTTCTCTAATTCTAACATACAACCATTTCTGCTGTTGTGGATCTTAGTGTGCTAAATAATACTTTGGGTGTTATTTACACCCTTGGGTGCCTTCCCAAGGGAGAAGGGTAGCAATCTAATCATGCATCTCAGGAGGCTGAAGTATCTGCAGACTGACCACCATCTACTGGATTAATCTGTTTTTGTGTTTGTCAGTTAAGAAAAAAGGAAAGGCATTGTTATTCTTTGGCCTTGTTCCTAAATTCTGGCTGAAGGAGACAAAGAAAATTTCAACATCAAGTGCTATGGAGAGCAATAACTCCTGCACCACACTGAACTACCTTGATTGTTGAGATCATACAATATGTGAGAAAGAAACTAATCCTTGTTCCTGTCTTAACATAGTTAAATTTGCAAGACTGGTTTTTAAATCAAGGACATGACAGGATGGTCAGCATTTCAGTCAAAAACAGGAATGAGAAAAGTTCTCGTTGTGCTTCCTCTGCTGAGGACTAAAATGTCAGGGGTTCGTCCAATGTATAATAATCCATCTTTTTAGAAACCTATCCTAACTCTGCTGCAATACTGATACAATGGCTTTGTGGAACATGAGACATTTAATAATATAGGCTCTTGATGGAACCAAGCTGGGGGTTAGTAAACTTTCAAGGTTAAAGATTGATGGTCATGGACTCAATAGTATGACCTACTGGCTCTTGTCCTGATTTGGATCATTTGAGAACTGCAAATTTCTTATACAAGAATTTTCTGAGATTATCTAAAATGTTTTCTAAAGAGCAAAAAGAACAAATTACAGAAATTGTACTCAGTTATCAACAACTGAATGATCTAATTTATGTTTTGTGGATTACAAAAGCTATGTTGCTGCAGGACCGAAGTGCTTTACTGAAGGGAGTTAATTCAAATCCTTGGCTTTGCTGACAGTAATCCTGTACCATCTCAGCTCCAGAAATCTTTCCATTTTTTATATTACAGGAAACAGGGTCTGAAGCAGATATGGTTTAAATGTTTTATCAAAAGGTTTGACACAGAATTTGTCGTGGTGGTGCGGAGGAGAACAGTGATTTTCAGAATGCTGTTAAACAAAGACAGAATCAGAGTGAAAGCAATCCAGCTGGCCCAGATGGAATTGAAGCACACTTGTAAATATTGTATAAACCACCCTGGTCCCTGAAGCATTAAGTGTGGAGAACATTTTCCAACTGGATAGAAAATATTAGCAACAATATAGAAACTTCGCAATGGTTCGGCTGCCAATAGCTGAGAGGTTTCCAGCTTTGTTGTGACCTGAACCCCACTAGGAATTTGGATTTAAAACTAATTACAGACTGAAAGGGGCAGCCGAATCCAATGTTAAGTTCTAAAAATAGCCAGATTCTTACGGGAAGCATACTGAAGGGACATTATGATTATTTGTGAAAATTGTATTTATTAGCCTACATTGAGCACAGGCTTAAATAACTTTAAGTTAAAATATCTGGATATCTAAAAGGATGAACTACAGAAGAATTAACTGCACCTCTCTTCCCCTTTTATCTTGTATATTCTACATGGGACTATCAGACAAATTAGCCCTTTACAAAAGGGCTAGGCTGGAGAAGAACATGTGAGGAGTTGTGAAAGAAGACAATTGAAAGAAGAGAGACAGTAATTGAAAGTAGAAGTGATGGATGGCTGAATCCCTAAAGGTGCCTGAGGAAAATGCACACAACAGTGAAGAATGGAGAATGGGGTCAGAGTAGAAGGAACAGTTGGAACACGAAAGGACACGTAAGTTCTCAGTAGAAACCCAGAGCGGTGACAGTCTCTCCAGGGAATTAAACCTGGACCGTTGGTAGTCCAGAAAATTGGCCAGATAATAGCAGCCTCAAGAAGCAGCCCTGAAGAAACAGCATCAAGTCCAGAGCTATGGCAACAGCGAGAAAGAATCTGCTAGATTCTCCAACATCCCACCCAACCACAGGACTGCACAGTCTGTCTCCTGTAGCTGCAAGTGACTTTGGAAGTTGTCCTGGAAAAGTAGCATGCGCTTGGTACTTGAGATAGGAACTTTAGCCATAGCTATAGGGGATTGTTCAAGAAACAAGATAAGATCTTAGACTGAAAAAACGTGATTGTATAGGTGTAATTAGACTTACTAGGATGGTTTAAAAGGCTTTGAAGTTTAGAAAATTTATCTAACTTCAAACCAGTCTGGATTCTCAGCTGTGGGACAAATGCTGTGTTTCGTAAAACGTCTGGTAATCAAAAAGACTGCTTATTAGAATTGCTTCATCTCTCCCTCCGCAAACTTCAGCAACAGTGCATCAATTTACTGAGAAGTGTGTCACATCCTGAAAAGTTAGGTAATCTAATTGTTTTTAAAACCATCTAAATCAGCACTCATCGCAGTATCCTGAAGCAACGAATTGAGTAAGTTTGTTGCAGAAAAAGGCATTTCCTTTAGTTTCTCTCTGCCAATCTTTTGAGAAGGAGGGATTCCCCCCCTTTGCCTGAACACTATATCTGGTATTAATTTGTACCATAACTGATTCATAATTGATTATAACTTATATGCCCATGAGGCAACTAGATTTATTACGTTGGAAGTGGCATAAATTCAATCCAATTTGTTATGGGGGTATGTAAATATAATTGCAGGGGAAGACACCCCCGATGTTTAGTTTCAGTCATGTGGTCTGGCCCTCCATGCTCATGCCCAGTACCTGGACAGAATGCCCTTGGTGGCCCCGAGGTCCAGCTGCTGCTGCTGAATGCCAGATCAATCAATAATAAAGCTCCTTTGATTTGTGACATCATTGAGGAGGAGCAGGCTGATCTTGTGTGCATTACTGAGACCTGCCTGGCTCCTGAGGGGGTGTTGCCCTCTCAGAGATGTGTCCACCTGGGTTTAAGGTTTGGCACCAGCTGACACCTCAGAGTAGGGGAGCCGGCGTGGCAGTGGTTATCTGAGAGTCTCTTTTTGCTTCCAAGGGCCTTGCTCCTCAAGTGTCTGGTTGTGAGACCCTGTTCTTGAAGCTCAGTTCTCAGATCATTTGGGATTTCGCTACCATGCCAGCCTCCCTGCTGTGTAACATCCTCCCTGCCTGAGCCTGTCGAGGCCATCTCAGGTTCTGGGATCTCAGGGTTGGCGGTGGACTTCCCCAAGCTGATGGTCCTGGAGGATATCAATTTGCTGTCCCTGGGTCTGTCCTTGGGATTAGCTCAGGAGTTCCTGGCTTCCATGGCAGCCATGGGCCTATCCCAGATTATTTCAGACCCTACTTGAGACAGTGTCCACACTCTGGATATGATTTTCTTGTCAGAGCAATGGCAACATGATCTGCAGGGGGAACTTTGTTCCCCTTGTCATGGTCAGATCATGCCCTGGTGTCATTCAGACTCTCTCTAGCCACCACCACCCCTGCAGGGAGATAGGACCTATTTGTTCAGTCTGCCCTTGGTGACTGATGGACCCAGATGGGTTTTAGAGGGAGCTGGGGGATGTTCCAGGGGCATTGCTGCGCAGTCCTGCCAAAGCCCTGGTTATGTCCTGGAACCAAAGGACAGCCGAACTCTGGATAGGATCGCGCCTATGCAGCCTCTCTCTCCTCATCACACTCAGCACTCTCCGTGGTTCATGAAAAGGGTAAAGAGATGCCTGGAGCACTGCAGGTGGAAGTCTGGAGAAGGATCCGACCAAACGCAAGTTAGAGCTGCTGTTAAGGCCTTCCTCGTGGTGAGAAGAGTGGCAAAACGTAATTATTTATCTGTCCGTACTGCATCGGCAGAAAGTCATCCTTCGGCCCTGCTTAAGATCACCTGGTCTTGGGGGGCGGCAGCCTGAGTGGATCTTCTCCTTCAGCAGAGGAGTTTGCTGAACACTTGCCGGATAAAGTCGCTCAGATTCAGTCACAGTTGAAAGCTGTGTGTGATGCAAATTCACATGAGATGCCAGGGAGGAATCTTGCCTAGTTATCTGGGAACAATCCGATGCTGGTGTTCCTGATGAAGTGGACAGAGTCCTCGATGCTGTCAGTGTAACCACTTATCAGTTAGATCCTTGTCCCTCCTAGTGATGAAAGCTGCCAGGATGGTGACTAACAGGTGGGTCTCTGCAGTGGTTAATGCCTCATTGTGAGAGGGGACATTCCCAGGTCTTTGAAGGAGGCCCTGGGTTTGTCCCCTGTTAAAAAAACCTTAATTGCACTCCACCTTGATTATCGTCCACAATTATTGTCTAGTCTCCTGCTTGCCCTTCTTAGGAGAAAGTGGTTGCATGGCACTTCAGTAGTTTTTGGAGGAAACGGATTTTCTAGACCCTTTTCAGTCTGGGTTCAGGCCCAGTTATGGGATGGAGACAGCATTGGTCGCTCTTGCGGATGACCTCTGGCGAGAGCGAGATGAAGGTAGTGCATCCATCCTAGCTTTCCTTGACCTCTCAGCAGCATTCGATACCATTCGATATCCCTTGGGGTCGGCTGCGGGGGTGGGAGGGACTGGGTGGTGCAGTTTTGCGCTAGTTGGCTCCTTCTCCAAGCCCAGACCCAATTGGTGTTAATAGAGAAAGAGAAGTCCAGTCCACGGCCAGTACTGTGTGGTGTGCTGCAAGGCTCAGTACTTTCTCCTCTCCTTGTTAACATTTACATGAAACCACTGGATGAAATCATCCATTTCCACGGGATGAAGTACCATCAGTACACTGATGATGCTCAGATTTACATCTCCATCCATGGTGATCCAAGTGATGGTGTCTGGGCCCTGACTCAGTGTCTGGAGGCTACATGGGCTGGATGGGGGACAACAGGCTTCAGTTGTGCCCTGGCAAGATTAAGTGGCTTTGGGTATCTGGGGGATCCAGTTCTGGCACTTTAACAACTTTAACTCTGGATGGGGTGGCACTACCCCAGACAGACCGGGTGTGCAATTTGGGGGTTCTCATGGACTTGTAACTCCTGCTTGAAGAGCAGGTGGCTGTCACAGCTAGGATGGCCTTTATACAACTGCATGTTGTGTGCTAGTTTTGCCCCTTCCTAGACCAGAGCTCCCTTCACTCAGTCACTCATGCCCTCGTCATCTCTTCATTGGATTACTGCAATGCACTCTACATGGGGCTACCCTTGAAGAACATCTGGAGATTGCAGCTGGTGCAGAGTGCCACTGCACAGATGATGATAGTGGCCAATAGAATGGCCTATGTAACACATTTATTCCTCGAGCTGAATTGGTTGTCATTCTGCTTCCAGGTGCAATTCAAGGTGCTGGTTTTGACTTTTAAAGCCCAGCATGGCAAGGGAACAGGCTATCTGAAGAACCATCTCACCCCAATGGGGATGTCCTGCCCCACCAGATCCATTGGAAAAGACCTCCTCCAGATCCCATCAACCAAGGAGTTTCAGCTGATGGACTCAAGAACAGCCTTTTCTGCTGTGGAACATCATGCCCCCAGGGGTGAGGTCTGTGCCCACCCTTATGACCTTCTGGAAGAGCCTTAAGACCTGGCTCGGCCATCTGGTGTGGGGCTCCGATGGGGACACATCATCTTGGAGGTAGTGGTAGTTTAATATTCTCCTCTTCCCCCATGTATATTTTAGCTCCCTTCTTGCTACGGTTGGTTATTTTTAAAGTTTTAAAACTGTTTTTAATTGTTTTATTATTTGTTTTACTGTAAGCCACTGAGAGTCATTTTTGAGTTCAGCGGCATATAAATTTAATAAATACATTTCAATTGTTATGGGGTTCTGTAAATATAATTTAAAATCTCACTGCACACATCCAAAAGGAATAATATCTTACATTGATTTTAACTCCTCCCTTAATAAGTTCTTAGCATAGTATTTTAGGATTAAGGGGGCATATACAGTTTCTTTTTTAGTCATTGGATAAATAATACATTCATTGGATAATAACATCGTAGATAATCTTCACTTAACAACTGGTCGTTTACACATTCAAAATTATGATGACCACAGAATGGAGTGTTTTATACCCATAAAGCACCCCCAGCAGTTATAAATAATTGCACCATCTAAAGCTTGTTTATTTACAGAACAGTAGTCTAGGTTTTCACAAATCTCTCTTCTCCTACCTTTTCCTTTCCTTTCTATTACTGACAATGCGTTCATTCTCAGACTTCTCTCTCCAAGTTTTCCTAGCTTCTTCCCCATTTGCCTTTTAAAGAAATTGTCAGTTATACTTTTTGTCCTTTTACCAAACCACACATTTTCAATAGAAACAGTGAGTTTTACAACTCACTGCCATAGTTATTCTGTTTTGTGTCAGCACTATGAATGTTACACTTTTTAAAATGCTTTTGAGTGATGAGATATTGAAGAATGCATATATTTACTACTATGTTTGTGTTTTATTCTACGTTGTGGAAACCATTTATCTCTTTCACATTCTGAGCATTTAAATCATTTTTTAAAGTTTCTTTAGGTCAGGTATGCATTACTGATGCCCTCTAGTGGGAACTCACTAACAAATGTTCCCTCCATATTTTCTGATGTTCCGCATGCCATGTTACTGTTGAACATTACATTCAACAGTAGTATCAATGAGTTAATGGCAATGGCTTACTGTAGATGGCTTCTTTATTCCACACATATACTGTATTTCAAAGCTACCACAGGTGCCCTGTTGAAATTTGAAAGGGAAAGGGGGGTGTGTGTGTGTGCACGCAAACAGGGTTGGGGACTTTTGAAAGAAAACATTCAAAACAGAAAAAAAGCAGAGATGCTTGGTAAATAACTATTCTAGGAACACATATTCTCCCATAAATCTCTTGAGAAAATCAATAAATGCTCATCATGGGGACAATTTAAATATTCTTTAACACTGGCCAATACAGAATGTATTGTTTTATTCTTCTTCTAAGTTGTAGTGCTTTGAAATCATGCTGTAAGATACCCAATCATAGACACAAACGCTGGATGTAAATAATTCATATAATAAGGCCATGACCATTTCAGCCAGTCTGCCAAATTTTCTCAATAGCAGCAAATTCTAAGATGCATAGATCCGATTATTGGTCCAATTCATGTGTCATCTAGCTGATGCATGTATTTTTGTTATTATCAGCAATATTTAATGTAATTGGCTATTCATAAGTAAGGATCTTAGAGAAGGTTGCTAGAACCTAGAATGTGTTTTTATATACTACTGACAAAGCAGAGGCACCATATTTTCAGATGTCATATATTCATTTATTTGCTCTGAGTATGTATAAATAAATAGTTTATAGTGCAATACACTACAAAACATAAGATTCACAACTATAAACTCATAAAAGAATAACCAGATAAAATATAAAACCAACAACAAAATAAAATCAAAGCAAAATAATACAAGGTACCAAAACAACTCAATCAACAGGTTATTTTTATACTACAACCAGTTCCTCTGATTGCAGCCGAAAGATAGTATAGGTAGTATTCATTTACAGTCTCATTTGGTGACTGTTGAATGTTATGACAGTGCTGAAAAGGTAGGTTTATGACGAGTACTTGAACTTGTGGACAATTTGGGCATTTTATATCTGGCGCACGTATACATTGGTTATAGCATCCTATGGTCATATGATTGCCATTTGCAACCTTCACAACTGGCTTCTGATAACTAAAGTCAATAGGAAAGTCAGCAGGGAGTCACAAATCATGGTCACATGATATCACACTTAATGACATTATGGTGATTCGCTTAACAACTTCAGCGGAACTGGTGTCATGTGACATTTCACTTAACAATCATGGTCACTTAGTGACAGAGTGGTTGGTCCCAATTGCAATTAGTAAGTGAGGACTACCTGTCTGGAATTATTTTGCAATGTTTTATACTGCAATGTTCTAAGTAACTGTTGTGGATGGAAATATGCTAGGAAGCAAGACCAATTGAAGTGAATGGCTTCTGTTTCAAAATACATATGTTTCATACCACACTATAATTGTTGCCTTCCTAAACCTCAGTAAAAGGTTGTAAGAGCACTGCAGCTTTGAGAAACAGCCACTATTACCTACTACTTACTAACAACCCCACCTCAGTCATATTAACAGCAGATTGCCACTACAACCACATCCATTCCTCTTCCCAGGCCCTCAACAACTCCTGGGCTCTCACCCTCTCCTGGGCCCCCACCTCTGATGATTCTGGAGAAAGATGTCTGAAGTCTCCATCAAAAACAAAAAAATCAGAGAAGCACCCAGCCCAGACCGCATGACCCCTTCCTGCCCGAAAACCTGTGCTGCACAATTGGCCCCTATCTGCACACAGATTTTCAACAGATCACTGGAGCTGTGCTATGTCCCTTCTTGCTTTAAATGTTCTACCATCATTCCAGTTCCAAACAAAGCTTCCATTAGTGGGTTGAATGACTATAGACCTGCCACTTTAACATCTGTAGGCATGAAGATATTTAAGAGGTTGGTGCTGGCCCATCTGAAAGTCATCACAGATCTCCTGTTTGACCCACTGCAATTTGCCTATTGGGCAAACAGGTCAGCAGATGATGTTGTCAATATGACACTGCATTATATCCTGCAACATCTTGACTCCCCAAGGACCTATGCATGAGTCCTTTTTATGGATTTCAGCTCAGCATTTAACATCATTATCTTTTTTTTTTGCTGTGAGAGAGGATATGCAGGAGGTTGGTATGACTGAGGATGCTGAAGACTGAGGAAGATGGAAACAGAAGATTCACTGTGGCGACCCCTGACAGGAGCAGCCAAAAGAAGAAGATTCCAGCTAATTTTTTTTCCAACTTCAGCTCCAACCTCAATGTCAACCATATATGGTAGACCAGATTAAGAAATGAAACCACAATAAAAGCTACTTTTATCAAAACAGAAACAGTAACAGAATCTTGCAAGTCTAAATGTACTTCCCTTCTTCTCTGTTACCCTCACATGAATAGGGAGGGGAGTGGTATATTTGTAAATCTCTTTCATGTTGTGGACTCATTCACATTTATGTGACTATTGCCTTAGTAACACATCTTCCTTCTGTCCATCAAATATCAAAATATCCTAGATATTTTGTACACTCAAGGAGCATATCTTACTTGCATTATTTGTCAATTCAGATTGGACTTGGTCATAACACTTCTGAACTTCCTCCTTCAACAGGGTTTGGAGCATAAATTTGGATATTTGCCCTATCATAGCTAGGATGACTTTACACCTTGGGTAATTCTGTTGAGTGTTTATATTCTTGCTGTACATACCCAGTATTCTTTACTCACTCCTTCCAGGAGCAGTCCTGCTTCCCCCACAATGAGGCACCACAGCAGAACTTGAAAAGTAGTAAACATACTACCTAAATTTAACATTACATATTAACATTAAATAAATTTAACATTATATATTAATAATTAGCATTTCTCCCTGAATTATGGTAAATAGTATAAGATTTAGAAGGTAATTGTGGGGGGAAATAAGGTGTGAAGAGGGGGAGCAATCTGGAGTCATTATGCATGATGAAACACAGAAGACTCAGAGCAGCCTTCCACTTCAGGTCTCACTGGACTGAGAGGGAGGAGCAAATGAGAAATTAACCGTGTACTTCCTTTACAGTCTGATCCATCTGCTGAGCCAATGGAAACTCTTGAGACAGGGGAGGGATATTCCTTTCTTTCAGATGCCTTCCTCCTCTACCCACTTCCACTGAAGCCTCATACCCCAAGGAAACCAAGAAGATGGAGAGGGTCACAGCTGAGTCCTCCAGGGAGGAGAGAACTTATGATGGAGAGGGGGGTGATATGGGTGAAACAAGGGCTGAACCATGTGTAAAGAGGAGGAGCTGCCTGGAGTCACTAGACATGATCAAATGCAGGAGGGCCAAACCCTGTGAGGACAGTTCATTTATCTGCCAAGGTCAGGAGCAAGATGCGCAGAAGGAGAAATTCTTGTAACCTTGAAACATCTGTTAAACTATTGAATAACGACTACTTTCAACTGAGCCCATTCCTTTCAAATCTAACAGTAATACAGAATATTATTTTACATATGCATAATCATATCTGTATTTGATAATACATCTAATCCATTCATTAGATGGTAGAAAAATAATCTATTCAAAAGTTTTTTAAAAAAATGTATTTCATTAAGAATTAAATTCTGGAATATATTGGCAAACGAAACTGATGAATATATTGGCAAACGAAACTGATTCTGGAATATATTGGCAAACGAAACTAACCATCAAACTCGTTTAAACTTATACAAGAATATTACATAATCAAAAAGAATAAATTTTTAAACCTTTCTGAATAACTCTGATATTTAAAAAGAGTTAAGTCCTTAGAGAGAATTTTACTGCAAAAAATTAAAACATTGGGAATATAAAAGAAACATCCTGTTTCAATTATTTTACTGAAAGCTGTTGTGTGGAAAGAAACATGCATGTCATTTCCTCTGTTCAAGACAAACAGGCATGATAATTCAGTAGGGAAATGTCAACCCAATATTAAAGATAAGAGTATGTCACTTTTAGAACATTTTTTTCACTTTTAAAAAAGATGCTTTGGGTACACTTGTTACAGTGTCGACATACCTTAATTTAATTTCCAATTAAATCTAGTATCTTACTAAGTGAGATATACAGTACAATATTCATTTTCAAATTTCTGCTTTCTTATGATCAAGGGCTTTGACTTTCAATTCTCCTAAATGTATACTGTTTCAGAGCAAGACTACAAAACCTTCCAGAAAAAATGAACATATGGCAACCTCTTTGTAACAGGGATAATAACAATAACAACAACAATAAAGTGGGAGAGGGGTAACTGTTTATCCTTGTCTCTGCAAAATAGTGTTTATTCCAGATCCAGTTCCTATAACTGATATCTACAATGCAAGAGAGAGGAGCATAAAGGTTCCTATTGAAACAAGAGCTTTATTTTCATCACATAAATAAGCAGGAGGCAATCAATGACAGTCTTCACTAGAGTGAAGGCTAGCTACTTTAACCAAGGTAAATCACATAATTAATGCAATATTGATTTGGCCCATCTATAATTATATTGAGTTTTCAAGGAATATCTCATAAATACAACATGAATTTTTGTAACCCCAAATAAGCTCAACATAGGTCTGGAGTAGAATGAGTCTTTACAACATACCTGGAACATTTCCCATTTATAATTGTATATCAATCTCATTCATACTAAAGC
>JANHZU010009703.1:3855-22062 GCA_032468055.1 Acrochordus granulatus | reverse complement strand
CTGAGGTTGTTGATATTTCTCCCGGCAATCTTAATTCCAGCTGGTGATTCATCCAGCTCAGCATTTCGCATGATGTATTCTGCATATAAGTTAAATAAGCAGGGTGACTTATCATTAAAACTGGACTACATAGAAACATGTGCTTTCTCATTTTTATGTGAGAAAACATTTTTATGTGTCCGTCAACAGTAAATATACTTTCAGATTCACAAGCAGATGTCATATAGATAGTTGATGTTTATTTAGGAATTCACCAAAGCATTCAGTTTGTCAGGAGTGCCTAAATTGTTCCAAATAACTGTACACTGTACAGTTTTTGTTTAGGTTCTGTTCATTTTGAAATTCTCATTTTGCAGAAAGCCATCTGCAAGGTTAATCTAGGATATAATCTATGGAAGATGGCTTCTAAACCTCATGTTACATGGGTAGGTATCTGCCGAAGACAGTCTCGGTCACTCCGTCTGCTAATGTGGCACTAATGAAATGGTGTTGCAATTCATTCTCGATTGTATCACCAGTGAGCTCCAGCTTACTGGAAACTACAACAGTGAGGTTGGGAAAGACCATTATTCCCTTCTGTATATTAATATTGATAATAGACTTCTATTATTATTTGGGTTATCACTCTCATGCTATTTTCCCTGTTGCATAAATACTTTGCAACAATTAACTTGAAATATGCATGCTCTCTCTATAGCTGCTGATAGTGCTGTAAAAACTAACAGTCCTATAAAAAAGGCTGAAAATAGATTAGACTGATTCTTTAGGTATTTCAGCCTTAACAATACTTAATGGATTGTGAATGTCATGAGGTTAGCATAATGTATGTCAAGAGGATACAAAACTATTTCAGCATCAAAGCAGTTGCACCACCAAACTCTTGCACTGAGGGAAGCACCTGTAACAATACGAATGCACAAATCAGAAGATAGTCAGTGAATAAACAGGCTGAACAAACAGAATGTGCATGCAGCATAGTAATTAACTTTGACAAGAACTCATTTATTGCTATTGCACATGCTTGCACATGCTTTTACATTTCTCAATTGTTGCAGCTCGTGGAGGGAGGGGATAGAATTTTTGTTTATTTTGTGTTTGGGGAGGTGGGAAGTGTAAATATTAAACCCAGAAGGCAAGATGGTAGGGTATGCAATTTGGCAAGGAGATACAGTAAGTGGGATTATGATTAAATTTTTTGATGGAACAGACCAATTAAGCATGAAAGGCAAAGTAGTTCAGAATCACTCTGAAAAATTATATTTTTTTCTGTGTGTACCAAGAGAATTCAGTGCAACAAAAAGCAATTTTAATAAAAGCACAATTGTTGATGAGCATAAATTGCAACACAATTGCAAAATGTGGGTTTAATAAAATATTGCAATATGGACATGCAACATGACTGCAGAAAGATTAATATGCTCCGGCAAGACTTCCAAATAATGTGTCTGGGCTCTCTGCTCCTACTACAGGCCTCTGAATGGGGAGGTAAAATCATATGGTGTCCCAGTCCATAAACTCCTTGAAGAAAAGACCATAGTAGTAGTAGTAAACAGAATAAATATTCTAAGATGCTTGTCTCATAAACTCAACCTCAGGGCATGAAAGCTTAGCAGGGAAAGGAAACCAAGAAGAATATATCTATCAATAATTCCAAATGTAAGAAGCATTTTGTAGAATAAAAATCCAGGGTGCATTTATTTCCTAAATAAAGCCCCCACCATATTCAGTTGCAATAAAGCAACAACACTAACCTTAAAGTTGAATGATTGTGTAGGTTCTCAGTGGATTTGTGCCTGGGTAGCATTTAAACACAGTGGTACAAAATGTTCTTATAACTGGAGCCCATCCTTTTTTTAAAAGGATTTTGAAGGCTATTAGGAAGTGGTGTCAGAAACATGATAAGAAATTTGGGGCCTGATTCTTGAGGGGGGGAAATTTTGAAGGAAAGAATGGGTGCCTTACAAATAGATGCTTCTGTTCTTCTATTATTGCTGTATAGCATCCTTTGGAAGCAAACAAAACATGAACTGAAAGTTTGGCATTATCAACTTCAGGACGGGGGGAGTGGTTCTGCAGTTTAAAGGCTGATCATGGGTCAATTCGGGGGTTTTATGGGCTAACAGTGATATATTCAGAATGCAGATGAGAGAAGAAAGCATTTGCAAGGCAGAATCAGATGGTCGAAGAGCGGGGATTATTTTCCCTATCCGTAGACATCAGTTTATTTTTCCCTGCAAACACATCCAGTGAGATATAAACATATGATGAAGAAGCTCAAACTTTGGCCCTCCGCAGCTGGACTAACAGGAAATAAAAACAGCAAATGCATAATCAAATGCTTGAAGATTGTTGTCTGAATTTTCAGTAATTTATGAAAGACAAATAAAAACAGTGCATCCAATAGTAATGGAAAGAAACAAAGGCTTTCCAACTCTGGTTGCTCTTGTCAACAACTGTCAGTAAATCAATATTTTTAAAGTTCCCAACATTTCATTTGATTTCTAAAAGGCAAAAAACATCTAAAATAGAAAAAAATGTAAGTTGTTTTGTCTTATCAGCAGATCTTGGCACCTGACATATTGGAAAGATTTCCATGCGTTGCTAAGGCAGACTTTTTAAAATTTGGTGAACATGAACTTTTCAGAAATGGAAATGTTTGTTTTGATAATGTCTTTAAAACGGCTTGCGTTACTTGACCCTTTCAAGTTAGCCCAGTGAGGATCTCCAGGGTAATTCTCAGACACCTTAGATGGCTCTAATCCTATTGAACCTAATTGGACTAAATCAGTGTAAGCTGTCTCCTGCTCAAAATTTCATTGTTCATTCTACTTAGGAAGCTTATCAGTGTAACTGGTGGAGCTTTTTTCTCTTCAGTTCCACTCCTGGGACTGCACCGATAAGGTTGTTACAATAACTGCACATTCATGTATTTACCAGACTTCTTAACGTGAATCACTCATTGACAGGCCTTCTCTTCCAGAACCAATTAGGGTTATACTGCCCTTCTTTACTTACAGCTCTGTTTCAACTATAAGTTTATGTAAGTTTGTGGCAGGCCACAGTTTGAGCGATCAACCCTTTCAACTTCTTTTTTTTTAAAAAATCTCCCATGGTGTAATGAGAATATTGAACGAGGTGCTCTGAATTGCAGCAACAGGAGTATTTTGTTATTGTATATTTATTGCAGTTATATTAAGAGATCAAGTGATGCTAAGTCAGCAGGATTATCATATGATTTTATCTACAGCATTAAAAATCTACATACATTAAAAATGTAGCATTAGGCATTACAGATAATAAGAATTAATATTTTATATATTTAAGGAAATTATATAAATTTCTTAGTTGTTACAATCATGATGTCAATAGCTATTAATTTTGTATTGGTTTGTAATATAGCTACTGCAGCTGCTATAGCTTTTGCTATATGAATAGGCATCTTTTCATTTTATATCAAAACATTTTATGCTGAATATAAGATACGTAAGCTATCTAGTAGGACTTGTGCCTGAGAATATTTCTGGAAGACCACAGATTTCTTAATGCTGCTAAATTTTGACAACCAAGGACAACCATAAAGTAAAACATCTTTATATATATTTGTAAGAAAGAAAATGTTTGAAATAATCTTCTATAATGGCATCAAGACAGCATAACTTCTCTAAGAAAAAGGAGACAGTGATGTTAACATTCTTATTAATTCTCTCAAGTCCCATAATATTCTCTTTCCTATTTTAGCCTCACTTAGCCTGGAAGTAGATTAGTTGGGAAGGATTTAAACCTGAAAACTTCTTGTCTGAAATCTTCAGCAGCAGACCATGTTTTTCTAAACTGCATTCAGCAGAAAGTTTTGCAGTCTATTCATATGGCAGTGGCTTTTGTGGGAACAGTGGGCTAAGACAGAATATCTTTCAAATATTTCTAACTAGAGGAAGAAGTGATCCAACCTTTGATAAACTTGGAGAAATTGAGTGACACCATCTAAGCAGCAGAGATCATGAGGTCAGTCCTTTGATTTCAGTTGACTTCATTTGTCCTCCCTTGACATCATTACAGAGACAAACCTGACTGGCAGTCAAACACTACCACAATAAAAGACACCACAGAGTCTTTTTATTCACAGTTGATTGGCTGAGATAATTTTGCAAAGGAGGAATAAGTCCTAATCAAGGCTGAGAAAAATGAATTACAATTTTAAATAAAGTGTAGGGAGAAATAATCATGAGTCCGAGTGATAGTTACCTGCAATTTTTATTTTTGACCTTACAATTAAAATAGGTGAATATGTGATGAATATATTAAGATGCTTGCCGCTTTCTTGGTAAAACTGATTGCTGTTTAAGAAAAATTCCATTTTGGGAAGTGGGCGGATAACTTCCAATTCCTGTATGGAACAGCTGCCTGAATTAAATCCTAGAGAAACAAGTTGATTACAATGAATGTGAATTGTAGTTTTGCAACCATTTGAACAAGGAGTTGAATGCAATGAACAGTCCTGTTAAAAGGTCATAAGAAAGATTCCTTCTGGTGATTTTTAGAATCTTATATGTTTCAGATTTTTACTTCTTGATAAATAACTTATTGATTTATTTACATGAATTGGCAGTAATTCTCCAGTTTCATCCAGGAGTCTTTGCCAGTCTTATCTCGAGAGGTCTCCAGACAAAGCGTGTGTTTCCCTTATTGTTATGCAGTGTTAAACTATGCTATTTTGTAATTTTCTTGACTTTGCTGCTGAAGAAACACTTAACCATGCAATATCTAATATGTATATGTATTAAAAATAATAATAGGAACAATTTTCAGCTCCATTTGAAGGCTGTTTAAAGAATCTTTTGAGACTTCCATAATTATTGATTCTATGATCAATAACTGGTGTCCCTCATGTAATTTAGTTTATTGTTATTCTTTGTAATCATTTTTTTTCTTCCAGCCAATGCCATTTTCAATATGACTGGAAGAATTCTTGGATCAAATTTTGGATTGATGTTCTAAGCATATTGCTCTTTGTATTTCAAAACTTACCTCTCTTTCTGTAGCTGAAAGTGCTGAATCATTTTATATATGTTCCACTTATGCTAATCTTGTTTTACCTACAAAAATTAATCTCATTTTCAGGACAGCAGTGTACAATGCCCAGCTTTGCAGTATGGAGTTAAATTTCTCTGGCTTATGACACTTCCCCCTAGATATTATTTTTAATGTCTACCATTATTTTCAGTCTAATGGGATTGGAATTGCTTACATTTAAATTATGTAGTCTGAGATGTATACATTTTTAGATGTCTCTTTACATAATGCTTTTGGTTATTTCTTTGCAACCTATAAATGAAAACCATCCCAAACCTTTGGTGGATAGACCCTTGTGGTAGACCCTTGGTAATAGGACACTGTTCTTACCAGGAACAGTAAGAATTTCAAAGGATCAGATCATAATTTCCCAGCCAGGACTTGTCATCTGTTGGGTACACAAAAAAAGGTGTTTTGATTAAGAATGAAAAGAAGAAGCAAACTAAAGTTAGAATCCAATTTTTTGAAAGTAGACAATCCATAGGAAGGAAGAAAAACAGTCTGAAGCATGGCAAGACCAAAGAACATTTCAGGCTAAAAGAGATGAGTTGATACCAGAGCTGAATGGCAAACAGATTATGTAGGACTGCATGCCAATATGACTGTATTCACTAACAAGCCACAGAAAGAGGAGGCAAGCAAAGGGGGAGGAATCAGAAATGGGCACACAGTCACTAGCTAGACCAATACTCTTGTGTCCAACTGCGGACTCTCACAGAGACAAAAAATAAATGGTCCTACTTAATTTAGCATAACTATGTGATGTTTTTCTCCATGAAAGTTGCTGGGGGAAAAGAAACAACACTTTATGTTCCTTTTACCCAGAAATTATTTTGTGCAAACACTATTGCTTGGATTTAACTGTTTTAAACTTTTCAGTGTTTGAATCATAATATATATAAAGATAAAGGATATCTTTCTATACTGAAAGATAATGAGTATCTTACTATCTGTAGCATAGTTCACAATCACTTAGGCTGCTTTGAAAGGTGAACAAAAGTGAGGTAAGAGTTTCATTGCCTTTGCATATTTCTATTTGTGATGTCTGACTGGGTGAGTCAAAAATCATGCTGAAGATACAGTTTATATGGTTATATTTTATTTTAAGGTGCTGTAGGAATAGGCCACTGTAGTTCATAAACTACATAGTTTATAAAATTTATTTTGTGCGGTGTATCAACCAATCCAATGTGGTTTCATCAGGACATCGTGGTTTAATAAAAATATGGCAATACATATGTGAATCCGCCCATTTCAGTTTTAAGCATGATTTATTTAATTAAACCATACTTTAACTTTGGCTGGACTCATATATTGTATTAAGCCACAAACAATTATTTCACTAACTTTCATTGGCTGGTTCAAGCAATACTCCGTTATGGCTGAACTTAATGCATGAATCTGGCAGCTTTACAAATTTGATTTTATTTGATAAATACATATATTTACAAAAACCCACAGATATTTTCTCTATGTTTTTACTACTCAAAGCTAGTTTTATCTCCTGCCATCCTGATAAATGCAAAAGAACAGCAGTACAGTATATGCTTTCCTTTATTCTGTGTGATTATAAAAGAAAGAAAGACTCACCCTTGTCTTAATTAACTGGTAATTAGGCAGAAGCTCTTTAGAGGGACACAATAGTTCGTGCACATTTGAAAGCTGCTAGTGCAAGATGGGCAGTGAAAAATTTAATAAATAAAGTTTGGATGGCGATTGTTGGAGCTAACTGAACTATGCAATAGGTGAATACTAATCTTCCATAATTATATAGGTAATGTGAATGTTGGGCTGTTTTGTGAGGTGGTAAACAGAATTCTTATTGGTCAAATAAAGCAAGTGATGTAGGAAACACAAGACATTGCAATGATAGTGTGAACAAAGAAGGGCTAAATTGCACTTTCCCAAAGCTCTTTACAAATATAAACTCTAGGTTGCTCTTTATTAAACAAACAAACAACACCTTCAGTGATTTAATGGAGAATCATTAAAGATGATTAAGAAACAGCCACTGACTGAAAGGCTGATCAAGAAAGTGGCGCACCGCTAGATGGAGCACTTGTGATTCTGGATGGTACATCAGCTTCAACCTATGGGGTTGCGAGAAAAGCAATTCTGCTGTAAATCTCCCACTGCATTAATAAAACACATATATTTCTCTTGTTCTGTTGAGAAGAGTCAGTCAGCTATACCTTGCCACACATATTGGAAAGGTACTGTTTGTGGTCTATTCAGTTGGTCATATTTTTGTCCAAGATGTTCAGCAAATTTTTATTAACAAAATCTTCTAGTCCTCCTTACTGTGGCCAATCATATCCATCATAATGAATTGTCCAGAATGCAGTGAACAGGTTAGGGAAGAGATAAACATCACCCTTGACATGACCTCCAGAAAAGCTATTGCACTGGCCTCTGTTGTATATTCTCCACCCCTTCTCTGAAATACAATCTTTGTTGCTGATATGGGCAAAAAGGATCCACTCCAAGCTTCAGACAGAAAATGCATCTACCGCTTGGGCAGTATCCCAAAGAAACAGACATCCACCCTATTTAACTTCTAGAGAACACTTCATTCTCATTAGGAATTTATTTAGAAAGCATGGGAAAAGGGAGAGAAATCCAGTTTGCATTCAAACCTAAATTTATTTTTGAGCTACAACCCAAACAGAAACCTAGTTATCTTGAAAGCATAGTTTTCTGAATTTTACAAAGGAGTTTTTCATTTTTTTAACAAAAATATATTAAAGAAAATAATCTGCACAAAACTCCCTAGATCCATGAAAACAATGTACAAATGTTTGTTGCATATTAAAAACGGCAAAACATGAATACATGAGGTTTTTTTAAAAAAAACCTAGAGTTGTTAAAGATGAGAAGCCATACAAATCTTTTTTAAATAAATAAATACAATAAATGTGTATATTTGATTAAAAGTTCACATAATTATATTTAAATTTAAATGTAAACTTTTGAAAAATTAAAAAGCAATATTTATGGAAATCAGACAAATTACACTTATGAATTGTAACTTATGCAGAAAAATAAGCTGAAGCTGACAGATTTAGTCATTTTAGGTTTTTTTATTACATGGATATTGTTTCAGTTTGCTTTTAATGCTTTCAATGCTTTTTTCATATTATTTGGCCTTTTTCATACACCTAATGATATTCTTTAGTTTGTGATTCCCTCCAAAGGGCAGGGTCATCAATTTTTAGAAAAACTGAGGCTAGATCCCTTAGACCCATGGAATACAGCAAGATATCAATTATGTGCATTACAGTAAGTCATGCTTGTATATTTTGTGATGTCATTATACTATATTGTTTCATACTCACGCTCAACATTTCTCATTGATGGGGAAAGGGTAAGACACTATTGGATTATCTCTAAGAACAGGCACTGGAAACTCGAGCCAAATCTGTGGAGATTGCCTAAGTTTGAACAAGACATTGGGGAATAGTAGAGGTATAACCATTAAATAGGGCTGGACAAATATCTATAAAGGATTTTCTCTCAGCTTGTTAAGAAAGCTTGTGACTTTTGCAGGTCTTCCTTTCAGTGCTTCAGAAGCTGGCATTGTCTGTTTTTTATATGTGCCTCTATGCACCCACTTCACTTTGATGGAAAAATGCCCAGCAAAGTGCAGGTTATGCATATGCATAAGGAGATTTCCAAAAATAGGTTTTGAGGCTGGAAATATCTGCTTTAAGAGTTCCACCATGTTCCCATGCACTGAGAAATACCTCTTCCAAAGAGTGCAATATTATTGCTTCCTTACCGAAACAACAAATGATTTTTCATTGCTTACTTTCGAAATTTCCCTTTGGATTTTCTTTAAAAACTTTTGTCAAACATTTTAAATTTTAATCATATCTCCACTTATACCGAAGTGACTGGATGCTATTCCTAACTTTTAAACGTATTTTTGCATTTTTTTATAAAAAAGATAAAGTACCTAAGCAAGAAAAACTTTTATTTAGGCCACACTGGGAAAGGGATGGAGGGGCTGAGTGGATTAAAAATGGATGATACTACTGTTGATTTTGTTACTCTTGTTCCTTTCAAGACAGAAAGAACTGTAAGTAAAGTAAAAAAGTAACTTCTACATAGAAATGGACTGTCAGACTTTATAGACTATTCCAAGTATGTGAAACAGATTTGCATCTTCAGAACTGATTTTACCAAACAATTTAAACACATCTCAGACTGGTACATAGCATTTCATTTACAGTAGTAACACACCATAGCTAATTTCAGTGTAATTATTCAGTGACTGAGGGTCTAATTGGCACTGATGGCTTAGCTTTCAAATTATTAGTTAAAATGAGATTGAGTTTTAGTACATCAATGACTAAGTCATTTGAATAGAAAGATGGCCTTATAATATGCTGTTTGTATTTGTGATAGCTGGAATCAAATAACAGAAAGAGTTATAAGTTTTATAACATGTTACTAATGTTTTAATAATATAATTTATGGGACTATCAATGTCAACATTAGATTTATTTTGGTATAGTGGTAGATCTGACATTTAATAAGGTAGGCAGATTTGCATCATAAATATTATTCATCAAAAGTCTTCCTCAGCCTGAAATGCTTCAAAGGTGTTTGAAATTCCCAGAATTCTGTGTTGGGTGTCCTGGCTAGGAATTCTGGGAAGACCAGTTCAGTAATTTCATGTTTACAATGGCCTCCAGTATTCTATGCAAAGTTTTCATGAGAATGTATTGTATAGAAGCACTCTTAGAAAAAACAAGGGAAAAAAGAGAACGAGCTGCCATGTTTTGCAAAAACTTGAAAAATAACTTTCATGTTAGGTTACATAGTGGACAGTTTTCAAAGCAAGTCCATATGTAAAAGACTGAACAAGAGATATCAGAAGCAAAACATCCTGAGTTGAGTTTATTTTCTCTCACACAACATTCTAGTGCAAAGGGTAAATTACCCTTCTGTGAATGCAAGGTTTATAAAGGCAAGATGAGTTAGGGCAGTGCTTTTCGAACTTGACAATTTTAAGATGGGTAGACCTCAAGCACACTGGTGGGGGAATTCTGGGAGTTGAGATCCACTCATTTTAAAAACTGCCAAGTTTGAAAAACACTAGACTATGCCAAGAAAACACCATGGAACAGTAACAAAAGGCTAAAAAATACAACACCGGAAAATGAGCACCTCAGGTCAATAGGTGCCCAATATACTACTGGGGAAGAGCAGAAAGCAATTACAATTAGCTCCAGAAAGAGTGAAGTGGAAGTCAAAGCCGAAAGGATGCTCAGCTATGGATGTGTCTGGAGGTAAAAGGAAAGTCCAATGCTGTAAAGAACAATATTGCATAGGAACCTGAAATGTAAGATCTAAGAATCAAGGTAAATTGGATGGGGTCAAACATGAGATGGCAAGATTGAACATCAACATTGTGAGAATAAGTGAACTAAAATGGACAGGAATGGGCAAATATAATTCAAATGACCCCTATATCTACTACTGTAGACAAGAATCCCTTAGAAGAAATAGAGTAGCTATCATAGTCAATAGAAGAGTGAGAAAGGCAGTACTGGGGTACAATCTCAAAAAGTACAGAATGATCTCAGTTTGAATCCAAGGAAAACCATTCAACATCATAATAATCCAAATCCATGCCCCAATCACTGATGCTGAAGAGGCTGAATTTGACTGGTTCTATGAAGGCCTTCTAGAACTCACACCAAAGAAATATGCTCTTTTCATCATAGGGGATTGGAATGCTGAAGAAGGAAGTCAAAAGATAACTGGAATAACAGGCAAGTTTGGCCCTGGAGTACAAAATGAAGCAGGGCAGAGATTAACGGAATTTTGTCAAGAGAATGCACTGGTCATAATAAATACACTTTTCCAATAACCCAAGACAGTCAACACCAAAATCAGATTGATTATATTCTTTGCAGCCAAAGATGGAGAAGCTCTATACAGTCAGTAAAAACAAGACCTGGTGCTGATTGTAGCTCAGATCATGAATTTCTTATTGCAAAATGTAGGCTTAAATTGAAGAAAGTAGGGAAAACCACCAGGCCATTCAGTTATCTCAGTGATATCCCTTATGAATATACAGTGGATGTGAGGAATTGATTTAAGGGATTAGATCTGACAGAGTGCCTGAAGAACCAGAGGTGTGTAATATCGTACAAGAGGTAGCTGCTAAAACCATCCCAAAGAAAAATAAATTCAAGAAAGCAAAGTGGCTGTCTGATGAGACTTTACAAATAGCTGAGGAAAAAAGGAAAGTGAAGGGAAGAGAAAAAGAGAAAGATATACCCAAGTTAATGCAGATTTCCAGAGAAGAAAAGGAGAGATAAGAAGGCCTTCTTAAATGAACAGTGCAAAGAAATAGAGGAAAAGAATAGTCTGGGAAAGTCTAAAGAGCTCTTCAAGAAAATTTGAGATCTCAAGGGAACATTTCATGCAAAGATGGCATGACAAAGGACAAAAATTGTAGGGACCTAATAGAAGCAGAAGACATTAAGAAGAGGCGGCAAGGATACACAGAAGATGTATACAAGAAAGATCTAAATGTTCCTGATAACCACGATGGTGTGGTCACTGACTTAGAACCAGACATCCTGGAGTGTGAAGTCAGGTGGGCCTTAGGAAACGTTACTAACAACAAAGATAGTAGAGGTGACAGGATTCCAGCTGAATTATTTAAAATCCTAAAAGATGATGCTGTTAAGGTGCTGCACTCAATATGCCAGCAAATTTGGAAAACACAATATTGGTCACAGGATTGGAAAACTTCATTTCAATCTCAAAGAGCAATGCCAAAAAATGTTCAAAGTACCATACAATTGCACTAATTTCACACACTAGCAAGGTTATGTAAAATGCTACAAGCTAAGCTTCAGCAGTAGTGATTCAAAAACTACCAGTAGTACAAGTTGTGTTTCAAAGAGGCAGAGGAGCAAGAGAGCAAATTGCCAACATTCTCTGGAGTCTGTTTCATTGACTATACAAGACCCTTTGATTGTGTGGATGACAACAAACTGTGGCAAATTCTTAAAGAGATGGGAGTTCCTTTGTATGCTAGTCAAGAACCAACAATTAAAACTGGACATGGAATAACAGACTGGTTCAAAATTGTGAAAGGAGTATGACAAGGGTGTATATTGGCACCCTTTATATTTACCTAATATATAGGGTACATCATGCAAAATGGTGGGCTGGGTAAATCATAAGACTGAATTAAGATTGCCAGGAGAACTATCAACAGCCTCAGATATGCAGATGATACCACTCTAATAGTAGAAGTGAAGAGGAGCTAAGGAGCCTCTTAATGAGGATGAAATGGGAGAGTGCAAAAGCTGGCTTGAAATTGAACATTAAAAAAAAGATAAAATCATGGCACCCAGTCCCATCACTTCCTGGCAAATAGAAGGTGAAGAAATAGAACTAGTGACAGATTTTACCTTCCTGGGCTCCAGGATCATTGCAGACAGTGACTGCAGCCATGAAATTAAAAGACACTTTCTTCTTGAGAGGAAAGCTATGGCAAACTTAGACAGCATATTAAAAAGCAGAGACATCATCTTGCCAGCAAAAGTCCATATAGTCAAAGTTATGGTTTTCCCACTAGTAATGTATGACTGTGAGAGTTGGACCATAAGGAAGGCTGTGTGCCAAAGAATGGATGCTTTCAAATTGTGGTGTTGGAGAAGACTTTTGAAAGTCCCTTGGACTGCAAGGAGATCAATCAGTCAATCCTCAAGAAAATCAACCCTGATTGCTCATTGGAAAGACAAATATTATAGCTGAAGCTCAAATACTTTGGTCACATAATGCGAAGTCTCATTGGAGAAGACCTTGATGTTGGGAAAGATTGAAGACAAAAGGAGAAGGGGATGGCAGAGGATGAGATAGTTAGATCGCATTGTAGATGTGATGGGCATGTATTTGGGTGGATTCCAGGAGGCAATGGATGACAGGAAGGCCTGGCATGCTGTGGTCCATAGGGTTGCGAAGAGTTGGACATGACTGAGTGACTGAACAATCATAACATGGCAATTCTCAATTGGAGGAATCTGAGATTTTTAATGATTCAAGGAGAAAAGTGATACTTTTGATAAAAAAGGAGTGGATGATTTTCAGCAGACAAAAATAATTACAGTGCTTTGGTTTGTGTTTGGAAATAAAATCTACATATTATACAGCATCAGGGACCATTATGCCCTAATTTTTATTTTTGGAAGATTAGGGTGGAGAATATATGGAATTCTAATGACCATCCTTACCCCCAGAAAATGTTTTTAGAAATATCCTGGACTACTAATGGCTACCATCAATACTCCAGTGCAGCAGGTTAGACATTCCTTAAAACATTTCTCTTTTTTGAGAAGTTATTCACTGCAGAGCAGGAACCATCAATTGAATATCACAGATTCAAATACAAGTTTCACATAAGTGTCAATTTCCCAATTGATTAAGAATGGATGGGTATCAGAACTAATAATGAAATATATTTACTCTTGTACAATTATGTGTCCAAATCTAAAACATTGCAAGACTTTTGAATAGAGGAGATATAAAAAATATTTGTTTATTCATCTTTAGATTTGTGCATTCATCTTATTACAGGTGCTTTCCTCATTGCAAGAGTTTGGTGGTGCAACTGCTTTGATATTGAAATTGTTTTATATCCTCTTGACATACATTATGCTAACCTCATGACATTTACAATCCATAAGTATTGTTAAAGCTGAAATACGTAAAGAATCAGTCTAATCTGTTTTCAGCCTTTTTTATAGTACTGTTAGTTTTTTATAGCACTATCAGCAGCTATAGAAAGAGCACATATATTTCAAGTTAATTGTTGCAAACTATTTTTGCAACAGGGAAAATAGCATGGGAGCAATAACCCAAATAATAAGAGAATTCTATTATCAATATTAATATACAAAAGGGAATAATGTTCTTTCCCAACCTCGCTCAATTACAGTTTCCGATAAATTGGATTCACTGGTGATACAATCAAGAATGAATTGCAGCACCACTTCATTAGTGCTACATTAGAAAAAGGGAAGGACAGAGATTGTCTTTCACCAGATGCTTTTATTCAGAACAGCCAAAAGTCATATTTAAACTCTAAATATCTATCTATACCACAGATATTAAATCTGTTTAATCACATTTATTTGAAGCATATTTTGCCTTGCTTTAACTACTCAAGACAACACATATAAAATTATCTTCTCCAATTTTATCATAACATCAACCATGTGAGGAAGGTTGTGCTGAAAGATGACTCATGACTTGGTGCCATTTATATATAAGGAATTTCAAATCCCATGAACCTTAGACTTTGGATGGGCTGACATAAGCTTATTGGAGATGAAGTCCCACAATTTGAGAAAGTTCACTTTTAACTGTGTGTCTCCAAATTACTAGGAATTCAATCTCTCTCTTCAAGGAATTTTATTCTGTTCCTTCCCTGTTGTCTGGTCTTGACATCCCTCCAATAATATTTAAATCCTCTTTGGAGCTCCTAAGAAAATGAGAGTGATTTTACTTTAGGTATCTCCCTCAAGTTCTGCAGTTCTTGACTATTCTGGTGAATTGGGCTATTCAATCACTGCTGAAGTTACGTATATTTTACTAATTAATAACATATCTTTATATTACTTGCATTACCAGTAACAAAATATTAATTTGCCCACTCCTCAACAATTTCATCACTCAGTTCATAGCTGATTTGTTATGTTACCAGGGAAAAGAGCTGAAATATATCAGGAACTCTGCTCTTTTAACAAGTACAAAGGACTAGTGTTTTTTGGTGCACAAAGATAACACTTTCCCACTTTACCTCTTTCTTCCTGTCCTATAATTACCAATATTTTTCTATTTTAAGACAACAGATTTAAGAAAAAAGTTTGCCTTCCAAAGAGGGGAATAATGCTTTAGCTTTCTCTCTCTGTACAGGCTTCAGCCTGTTGTCTCCCTTCCCCCAAGTCTAAAAAGGATATCCTGAAGATATAGAAATATAGAAAAACTGAGATGACCTGCCAGTTTTCTGAAGTGCTGTAATGGTTATATTGTACAGAAAGTCTTGACAATGATGAATACCCTCTGAAACTTCAGAATAGCAGGCATTGTTTATTTTGCTATCTTGCTGAATTTATGTCAAGTTTTTCACTCGGGGCTACACTTATTCTTTGAAAGCCAAACTGATTCTCTTGCAATTTAACATTTTTTTCTCCTTTTCCCATCTCCCCCTGCCCTAAGTTTTTTGTCTGAGGTATAACATGGAAAAAATGATTGGTTAAGATGCTACTGTTTCCAATTTGGACTGTTAGCATTGATTATTTGCTGTTTCAGAACTTGGAGAAGATGGACTGTGCCTCACTTTAGTGCTTTTCTCATGGTAGTTTCTATGAGAAGAAAGCTACTCAACTGTTTACTGGAAATTTGGAGACATTTCTCTTTTTGTACTGAAGATGAATAAGTTTCTGTTTAATTATGATTACCATGTAAACATTAAAATATATATTTTGGAGGGAAAACCAAGTTGGTCAGTAATGTACATATATGTCTAGAATATCCTAAATTGTTCCCAAGTTCCTGGATGGCACAAACACACATTAAGGATAGAAAAATCAGAAATTCAGAGAGGTTCATTGCTACCTCATTTGTTTTACAAGGGTCATCCATAAATACATCACTAGAAAGATGATAGATTTCCATAGAATAACAATACCATTAAGTAGACGAACTGAACTAAGTTCCTGCTGAGTATGCTGTCCAGGTGCTGAATGTTACTATTGAACAACATCTCTTTTCAAGAGTCTCTGTCTTTAAACTGTTTTTAAGTGACTGTTCTCTGTTGAGCAAGATAGCTGATATCTATGGTATTAAGAAAGGAAGGAAGGAAGACCTATAGCTTTGTATGAAATAAATGGAGAGGTACACCACCTCTGATCTCACATCATCTACTATTCTTGCTGCAGTGAGCCTATTCATTGTTTCTCAGTCACCAACTTGACAATTAAGAGGCTTTTTCATTCCAACTGAAAGACAGAGATATCAAAGAGCCCTTTGATGTCTACCTATATGCCTATAGAACTCCATTTATATTATTGCTGAATACATAGTAATTATAT
This sequence comes from Acrochordus granulatus, assembly GCA_032468055.1. Classification (NCBI taxonomy): domain Eukaryota; kingdom Metazoa; phylum Chordata; class Lepidosauria; order Squamata; family Acrochordidae; genus Acrochordus; species Acrochordus granulatus. Next base: position 5,869 of record JANHZU010009703.1, on the reverse strand, counting down.
ATCTGGCTCATGATTTTTCAGATGAACTTATAGATGTGATCCAGCTGTCCACAATATCTACACTACTGCTATTTTATGACTGATATATCTGCTAAGGTGTCTTAAGTGTGTGGTATTGCCATAAGGTTGCCATTTTTGAAGGTCCAGGCAAGGTTTCAAGTAGGCTACTGGATCCATTATACACTTGTTGATGTTCTCAAAGAACTTTAAAAAATGAAAAATGTTATATTTTAAGTAAGCCTTGGTTTTGCACTGTTTCATAATTTTACCCTTAACATTTCCCATGAGTTTATCCAGAAAAGATGCTAGCATATCAGTTTAAAACATTTCTGGATCCTCATGAATTTCTCTTTTCTCAAAAACAAACAAGAAATCCAAGCCAGACCTGTATGATATTGTCCTTTCATTCCTCTGATACACACGCAAACAACTATCTATCGATTTATATGCTACATATCTATTTTAAATTCAGTCTGACATTGTTAAAATGATAAAAACTTTTATCTATTTTGAACCTTTCTGATAATTGTGCATAGGAAAACCATTGGCATGTATATCCTTTTATCAGATCTTCTCTTGATTTTATTTTATATTCCCCTTGAACAAATTCTAGTATATCACAATAAATTAACCATTTATGTTTATTTATTAATTTTCTTCTGTAAAATGCTTTTTTTGCTGACACTCACAAAAGTGTTTTCAGACACAACCTAGATCTGCATTATTGCAAATTCTCAGAATGACATATCTAACATAATGATTTTATTCTTAATTTATCAAATTATTGAAACTTTAAATCCTTAAAGTGTCTTTTTTTTTAATTCCAAAAGAAGGTTTGACTCTCCACAAGGAATTTCATATTTGCCACTGAAGAAATTCTCTGTATGCTTGTAAATTAAATACTTCCAAAAATGATTAATAAATGAGGAAGGCAGATTTTAATATTCTTATTGGTTACACTGCAGTTGTGAGTATAGATGGAATCCCGGGACTCTTGGATGCTCAGGTCCTGAGCTAACTGCAAAACTTTCCATGTCTGCTGTTTACAAAGAGCTGCCATCTGGAGTGCACATGAATTATCTCATGAACTCCCTTTGATCCAAGGATATTATGCTGGCCAGAATTCCTCTTCCAGCTGGTGTTCTCAGTTGTGATACCTCTCCACTCCTTCAGAGAGGATCACCAGCCTGCCATAATTCCCCACCCAAAATGCTTTAAGTTAATTGTGATCCACTCATACAATTCCCTCCCAGTAGGGCTGTGTGCACATGAGATTCAAAAGCAAAACTGGCAATGGAACATACCTAATAGTGTCTGCAAACCAAGCAGATTATTTCTTGGATTGTTTGGCAGATACAGCTGCATCATAAGATCAAGGAAAAGATACATATAGGTCCTCAGAAACTCCTTTTTGTCTTGAAATCTGAAACCCTACTTAGCTTAGCTTAGATTTTTTATTTCTGAGGCAATCAAATAATGATGGGTTTTTGTTGTCAGTCTTATTAATATTAATAACAAACTCTCCAGAATATTTTTATATTATTGTCTTCTTGCAATTATTTTGTAAAATGTGGGTTCTTTTTTATTCCTTTTATTGACAAGATTTCTATTTCAAAAGCCTTTTTTCTTGTTAATCATACTGGTAATTTAGTGGTATCTTCTTCTTTATTTATATTTATTGAACATTTTTTGTTAAATAAAAGACACATCTCAAAAAAAAAAAGCAAATAAAAAGTGCAAGAAAAGAAAGAAAAAAGAAAGAAAACTAAAGTTAAGAAACATAATTACTTCTGATCTTTTCATTAACAGATATTGACAAACCCACCATCTCCCTCCCTCTTATCTCTTCCAGATATCATTCAATCCCATATTAAATTCTCATGTTTTTTAATCCATATATCCTCATTTCACTTTTTAGTCATATCTGCTTCTTTATTCTGTGACAGGACAAAGCCTCAACTCAGCTTGGTGAAGCAGGAGGAAGTGGTGAAGACAATGATCCCAAATTTCTTCT